>LR736883.1:276402-471725 GCA_902654985.2 Oryctes borbonicus
ATATATATATATATATATATATATATATATATATTATACTGCAGCCTATGTTGTAGAAACATTTTCAAATATACGGAGTGTTCCAAATATCCGCAACCGCGTTCAGCTTATTTATTTTATGGAATTAAAGTCACCACTGTAAGAAGAATGATAAACTTCAAGCTGATATTAAAAAGGCACGAAATCAGTCGCCAAATTTTATATTAAAAAATTGTGACAAAAAGTACCTAATCTCATTTAACCCTTTATATACAGGTTTTTGCTACTTTATAAGTAACCTAAACAACTTCTATAAAAAGGAACCTTTGAATAGAGGCAAATTACGATAAATATGGGCATAATATGAAAAAGCACAATTTGCTATTTGATATTTGGTTACAAATAATATCTAAGTATGTAAGCTTTCTCGGCCGGTGTCCAATGCAGAAGTAAGTTCCGGAATACAGGAGCGGGCCGTGTGATGGGTGTCATAACTGGCGAATCGTCGAATCCTCTTTTCTATTGAAATTATTACTATGCTTGTAAATGTCTATTGCCTCGCGATATGGTTGCGTGTGGTAGTGGACTGTGCTACCGCTGATTTGTCAGTCTGCCCTAGGTGACAATTTCTCTTGTGCTTTTTTAGGCGTGTCCGTGCTACTTTTAGTTGTACCAATGTATACCGCACCACAAGAGCACCGTGCTCTTCTACATAATAGTGTCCGTTTTATAATCTAGCTGTACTAGATGTCCCGCATATTGAATATTTCCTATAAATGTTCGATATCTTTGAAAATACTGAAAATAAGTATTACATCAGTGGTATTATTTCGAAGGTAATTTTACAAGGAAATTGCTGGCAATATTAAAAAGTATAGTCTCTATTTAAGAAAATCGAAAACAAATCCTGTATATATTTTTGCACTATATCACCTTGAAATCTAGAAAGTATTACCCCCTAAATTGATTACAAAAGAGTAACTTGCGATACTCCATCCGTTTCCAGGCTAGGTCTTAAAATGTTAGTTCGCCAAAGCCAAAAGTAATTATCGAAAGTACACAACCATATACCATTGTAAAGATAATTTAAGTGCACTTACTTTTTAAACAGAAACTTATTTGCATCGTTACTGTTAAATATTAAACCTAATTTTCAATCTTAATATGATTTAAGCAAGATTTAATTGTCCGATGTTGTAATCAACATAAAAAAATTACAAAACATGACTCTCTCGATTACGTTCTTTAGTAGTAGTAGTTAGTTTAACATTTTCTTAAACCTACGCTTGGTTTCAGAATGTTGCAAGCAATCAAAGAATGCCAATTTGTGATACAACAATGTGTGAACCTCCTACTTTCTGGGCCAGGTATCGATGTAGATTGGTCAGATACTCTTTATTATAACATTGACGATGTCCGAACTGAACAGGATGCGTTACCCGAACAATATACCATAACGATAGGCCTGGAATTGAGCACAAAAAGAGTTGTCATCTATAATAGTTTAACGTTCACCAGAAAGGAAGTAGTCACATTCCTAGTTTCAACGCCCTTCATTGAAGTGATTGACTACGACGGTAATAGAGTAAGATGTCAAGTTTCTCCTGTCTTTGAATACGGGTCTTCTATGTCGAACTCCAAGTACACCCTGACGTTTATAGCGACTATTCCGCCACTCGCTTTAATCGAGTATGTGATAAATGCAGTCTCAGAGATGGAAACACCGTTGGAGACTACAAACGCGAAAATCAGAATTTACAATCAGTACGCTGACGTGATCGCGCCCACCGGCTTTACCAGTAACCTGGAAGTCAACCCGAGTTCAACAGATTTTACGATTCAAAACTCCGAGGTTACCGCTTCATTTAATAACTTAGGCTTGCTAAAAGCGATAAAAATTGGTTCCAAGACGTATCCCATTCACTTGGATTTCGCTAAATATGGTGTTCGACAAAGTGCGGAAAGAAGTGGTGCTTATCTTTTCTTGCCCGATCGAGAAGCGGTAGCTATAAACGTTGAGAATACTATAATTCGGGTGATAGAAGGGCCTATAGTATCCTCTGTTAGTGTACAGATACCATATGTCCATCATACTGTATTACTATATAATTCTTCCGGTAAGTTTGCATATCCGCGTACACTTAGTTCGTTAAACAACACAAGAATTTTATGATGGTAACGGTAAGAGGGCAAGTTGTTTAAACAGTACAGTCCTTGGATCTTTTCAGTATACTTGGAATGGCTATTTTCTGTAATCGAAATGCTCTTATACTTAAAGTACTTGCCTTCCAAAACATGACACCGTACAGGACTTAAAGCACGCATAATATCTTTTGGTTACGTCCAAGTTGATTACAATTGCATGTTTGTATATTACATAACAGTCTTGAGAGAGTTTCTTGCACAGATCGCCAACATGCGCCAGCCAAGATCATTTTCAATATATAAACCCAAAAATTTGGTGCAATGGACCTTCTCGATAGATTTTCCATTAATCCTTCAATAACAAGTCAAGCATCTTTTTACAAATTCATTAATCATTCTTTGCATATCTACTCCGAGTTGGTTTATCTCAGAATTCGAATCAACGTAGCTATTACAATCCGCACTCATAACGAAATTACCGGAACCGTCATCAACGAGATCATTGACAATTAGCAGAAACAGCAAAGGCTCCAAAATGGAACTCTGCTCTACACCCGATCTTGTTTTATTGAAATTAATTGCTTTCTTTGAACCAAGTAAGATTTCAACCAATTCCCAATAATCCCCCTCAATTCACGTTGCTCTATCTTCCGAAGTAAAAGCTCACGGTTTACAGGATAGAAGGCCTTGCAAAGATCTCTGTATAAGCCCTAGCATTTTTTCCTTCGTTTACGTTATGTATACCATTAACAGAAAGCTGATTGAATAGACTTCTCTCTAATAAATCCATGCTGAGCTTAATTAAAAACATTTTATGGATTATGAAATTCAACTATTTTGTTAAATACTATCTTTTCCTGGACTTTAGATATATTAGAACAAATGGAGACAAGTCTGTAAATGTTTGGAAGTGTGTGTACTGGTTGTTCTATGGTAAGAGAGCTTAATATTGTTAGAAGTGACCAAAGTCCCATTTATAATCTCTTAACCGATGGTGACATTTGTGCTTGCAAAAGAAAGTATCAATGCATTTTTGAGCAAATATTTTTAAAATTGGAAATGATATTAATGAAACTTTGCTGGTCAATGTAATGACACATAATGCATCTGATTTCGATTCCATTTTTTTTTTACAGATAATGGTACTAACATCAGTATGGACGAATCTGTAAAGCAAGGCTTATTGTAATATGTGAAAATATACAGGATGTTCCATTTAAGCAAAAAAAGTATAATTAGCCATTAATAGATACTAATCTAAAACAAAAAATCGAAATCAGATGCATTATGCGTCATTACACTTACCTGCAAAGTTTCATCAATATAATTGTTTCCGTTTTAAAAATATTTGCTTGGCTCCATACTTTGTCCCAAACCTGAATAATATCTCACCGTATTAATAAAAACAAGGAATACCTCATTAACCGATGGTACGGTCAAAACATTTTGCCATGTCTCTATTAAGCAAAGTGTCATAACCATTGGAATCATAAACATATTCAAAGTTGAAAATCTGGAATTTCCTTTGTATTTTCTGACCTAATTAATTGCATGAAAACATGTCCAGCGGTAAGGAATCGAGTCTGACACCGCCCGTTTGCTAAACGGTGTAAGCTAACCACTACACCACGAGGACCTGTCGTATTCCTTACCGAGGGACAAACCAAGAAAATACCAGATTTTCATAATTTACCGACGAAACTTAGATTATATTAATATTCAAACATCGGCACCAATATTCCATTTGAACGTTTATTTAAACTACCTACTCGTAAAGAAACTACTATACTAGCATGACCAGACTATTATGATATAACATTATTAGAGCATACGTAGTCAATACATGCTGAGCTAGATGAAAATACTCGGGTGGGATGTATATAAGAATATTATAACAAGAAAGCAAATCCAAAAGCCTAGATCTAATTTGTCTTGTCGATGGGAACGAGTATTTTTCTGTATCTGCTAAATGTTCATTGTATCTTTGTGATTTACCCTGTATACGAGGTGATTGTAAGCGAGTTCTAAGTTATTATCCATAATTTCTTAAAAAAAAACGATTTGAATTATTTGTACAGGGGATTGAACGTTTCGCAAAAAAAATAGTTTGCTAAATAATAAGCAACGCAAATGGCTATTTATTTTTTATAGGTGGCGATGGTCTTGGAATAGAAATTCAAAATGTCGTGAACATTGAGAAAACATCTAATTTTGAAATAGTCATGAGGTTATCTACGAATATCAAGAATGCTGAGGAATTTTTCACGGATTTAAACGGTTATCAGGTAGTACCTTTTTTTACAAATTTAAATGTCTATGCTTTTATTACTTAATAATTAACAATTTCAGATTTTAAGGAGGAAAAGGTTTAAGAAACTTCCTATACAAGCTAATTTTTATCCCATGCCAACAACAATGTTTATAGAAGACAAAGATGTGAGAATGACCGTATTGACGGGAAGCCCCGTAGGGGGTTCGTCACTTAAGGAAGGCCAGGTTGAAGTTATGTTAGATAGGAAATTAATGCAAGACGACAATTTAGGGTTAGGTCAAGGTGTAACCGATAATCATCCGACTCGACATATTTTTAAGATATTACTAGAGAGGAAAACATCTAAATGTCAAACAACTATCGAAAATCATCCCGCAGGATTTACAAGTCTCGCAAGCCAGGTTGCCCTGGAAGTGATTTCGAATCCTCTTGTCAAACTGTTACGAATCGATGACGATGACACATCATCTGACAAGTTTCATATTCCTCTACGTACTGAGATGGGAATGGATTACTCGTTGCCTGTTCTGCGCAGCGGTATTACGGTAAAAAATAAAAACTATTTCGGTTTGGTATTTCACAGAAGGTATCTGGATTTATGCTACGCTGACAAGACGCTTCTGGCAAGGTTCCCATTAAGCAACGGAGGCGTAAGTAATTTGTAAAAATGTTTTCTTTTTCTTATTGCGACACTATTATACAGAGCCATTCACGATAATTGCCCGCTAGACATATCTTTGAAAGTAATGAAAATAAGTATTTTTAACTTTTGTGACTGCGTGTTATTGTGAATTCGTAAATATTTGTGTCAATAGCCCATTGAAATGGAAATTCAATGAAATTTAATCCACATCGGGTAAATAAATTGACTGGCAAATTTGTTGAAATCACTTGAAATTATTTACATAAAAATTCTACAATAATTAACTAATTCAAGAACTATAACTAACATTGTCTGCACAACAACGAGGCGAGTTAGGGTAGAAATAAATTAAATTTTAGAAAAACAGTTTGAATATGATTTTTCTCTTAAAATAAAATTAGTTACTTTTAATCATAATCTAAAACTTTATTAATTGCGTGTATGTCTTCTGTAAGCTTCAGTTATATCGTGTACCTGTTGTTATGTTCTTATGTAAACTTGTGGAATTGCTTTAAATCCGTCTTGAAAAGCTTCTGGTACGACTGCAGGTTGGCGAATACATCTCTGTAGTTGATCCCAAAGATATTCAATAGAATAAAGATTCGGGCTTATACCTGCTCTTGCAGAAATTTCGAAACATCTTGGTCTAATAATAATAATTGAAGCTAGAGTACAATAAACTTTCATATTAAATTTGAATGATAATGAAGGACGCGATAAAATATATTAATAATAATTCGTTTTCTAGGTGAACATAACCGATCTACTACCAACGCAATCAAACAGTAAATTCAACCAAGCTAGCCTATCCTTTTTGCTAATGAAGAGTCCTTTAGATATTAAAGGAAGTATCAACTTGTGTCCTATGGATATAAAAGCATTCCTACTACATAGGTGAACAAAACAAGACATGACGTTTGTACAGCTTTAGAGATGTAAATATTTTTATAACGCTAACATACACACATTGCAGTATACACGTGATTTCGTCCTACGTCCGTAGCTTCTTGAATGTGTTATAAATAAAGCGAAGCAATTTAGGATCACTTTTGCATACGCATCACCTATCACTCAATCCAGTACATTTATGGCTGTGTCTCGAGGAACTACACAGTTCCTCGTGATATATGTGCAACATATTGGAAACTCTTCGCAAAACTTTGGGACGCGTACACAATAGAGATCCGTATAGTGCCTGGCTTTAATTGTAAATGTTTGCGTAATCGTATCTTAGACAATTTAAACATACAAAAAAAGAACTACAATTACCACCTACATATATTTTCACTTTTATATCTATATCATCTTAATGTTGTACTGTAAAATAGTGTTAATTAGACTAGGTAATAATTTATTCTTGCCTTACACTGGTAATTGTTTATCTCTACAAGATATACTGCTTAAAGATTTGCTTCTATTAAACACCAATATTTCATAAGTATCTACGATATTATAAATTATATGAGTTGGTTTCGTTTATATAATATTTTGGAAGCCATCATCAGTTTTTGGATATCTTCCAAATTACGTTATATAAATGAAATCCAATTAATAAGTAGACCACGGTAATTTAGTGAGATATCTAATAACATGTCGTGTATGTATGTTTAGTAATTAGTCGGGCACGAGATTGTAAAATTTTGTAAGTAGGTTGTCGCTTTTGTTGTGATATGTATATAATTTTGAATCAGCAAGTGCAATGTGATGTTTGTAATAAAGTATGTTATAATCTATAATCGTATTTAATCTAATTATTTACTGATATCTAATTACATTATGATTGCTGTAAATCCGTTGAAATTATAAATTTAATGTAGTAAAACAACTTTCTAAATGCTAACGATCTTAGGCGCTGTGCGCTTGAATTTGAATTGTAGGCTAGTCTTCTAGTGCTTCCTGTATTTCTCCTATCCCTAAGAGGCGACCAGTTTTCAATCATTTTTTACAGGAATTTTTATTCGGGTGCGTTTTACAATTTTTTGACGAATCCTCGTTTTCTTCGTGCAATATCTGGAATTAATTTTGGTCCGACAATACCCACAGACTATATTTTACTTTTTTAAATTCTGCACGTTTCACCATCGATCGGAGAGTTCTTTTATTCATTGGCCGATTGCAGCGCTTACAATGCCCTTGTTGGCAAACTTTAAATATAGAGAGAGTACTTTCTTTCAGACAATGCTCATGTCATATAATATCCTTGTAGATACATATAATTGAAGTAAATTCTTGATGGAATTTAAATAAATTCTTTTGTTATAGTATTACTCAATAAATGTGATTGACACGTATTTGGCATTTTATTTAATTTAAACAATTTTTTTACACAATGGTTACTTCGCAAGAAAGAAAAACTTTATTTTACTGTACTTTCTTCCTGTAAAAAATATGGTTGCCGTAATTATATAGTTTATATGCCATCCAAAAACAAGTTAATGGACATTACTATTTTGAAAGTCATCACAAAATTATCCTTCATAACTGCATATATAGTACGTTATTACCCCCACTACATATCCATCGACACTAAAAGCCGGTGGATTCGATGGGCATCGAACGTATCAATCGATGAGAGAAAAGGAGAATCCTTCAACAAATGCATCGTAATTCCAGCGATTACTAAACAAACGGTTTGATGCAAGTCTGATTTAAGCGCTTAATCAATCGGTGAATAAAGGAGCTCGCCTAAAGTATCTGTTTTACAATTTAAAGTGAGTCGTACAAAGACATGGAGATGTTACAGTTTGGTACTTTTCGTTACTTTTGGTACTTATATTGCAGTTAAATTTGTGTCGTAACTATTTGGGTAAGTTATTGCGTACCACTCACACTATAGGGGATTCATTTTCGACCGTCACAATGTGTATTTCGCTCTATTGGAGATACACGGTAGGTTTAAATTTTTTGTTATAAACCCAAGAAGAAAATATAGAGACAAACTAAAAACACATTCTTAAGACCACCTCCGATCTTTTATTTAACGGTGTACGCGCCACTTTTATATGACGTTTGGGGTCTCTGGCCATTATCAATTTTCTTATTTCTTATTGGTGCCATATTCAATTTTCGACAGCGTCAAAATAGTATACTCGTCACCAGTTACTTTTTTACACTGTTAATAATGCTGTTGCTAAACTCGTTTGCACTCCAATTTTTGTGGCTACTAAATTTATTTAACCAAGTTCAAACTCGATAAAAGAATAAAAAAGGATCGTGACGATTCTTAAACGCAAAGAAATAAATAAAGTATTAAGAAATTGAAACTAAGCAACCTTAAATTTAACAAAATAATGAATTAAAGACAAGAATCGAGAATTGATCACTTATCGAGCGGTATAATGTTTATAACAGGATTTTGAGTAAAAGCCAACGATATTGTTTTATAAGTGGCAAATTGAAGGTGTATTTTTGGGTTCATAACAAACACAAAACTTATCAGCTTTGCCAAATTTCAACCGACCCTCTAGCTGGAGAGCGAGTGAAGCTCGAAAATGAATTAGTTTGTATAAGTCGTCGCAGAAACCGAAAAACAAGTCAGAGCGGCTTAGCCAGATTTTACCGGCTTGCTGGCCGCGGTTGAACGCCACATCACATGGTGCTAATAACAGTGACTTTTCGTATCTTAGAAGGAGATGAGAGAGAGAGACAGAGAGATTTTGCAATCGTAATATAATTTATTTTATACAATTGGAATGTTAAACAACAATAATAATAAATATATACATTGGACGAATAAAAAAATCACGTAAGTACAGAAAAGTGGACTTAAGCAAGGAGCTCTTCCTCAAATCAACTAAGCATACTGTATTATATACAAACTTAAGAGCATGTAGTTAGTAATATACTTATAAATAACAACGAAACATAAATAATAGTTATAACACGACAAAATACTTGAATTTGTTTAAAAACTATTTCACATCACATTATGATAATCGTAAAAAGATCTATTCGTAATTTAAATTTGAATTAAGGTGCTAACGTTGCACTTGCGGTTTTCCTTTGTTAATACTATCCAAATTAAATAATAATAAAGAAATAATTTTCTTCAGTGTCAGCTATTTGCAAATTAACGTTTAAATATCATCACATACATGTGGGTTGCTCGGATCGCAAGAATAACTTGCTAATAATAAGTTATAATACGACAAAATAAAAAATACGTTACGAGAATTCTTGACTTGAACTTGTAGTTAAGTTTAGTAACAGTTTTTAAGTACAATCTTTCATAACATAATGTTCTCCTTTAGTCATTTCTTCGTAAAAGTTCTGCTTTTTGGCGCAATGAAATCCAAGTCGGGCAACGCGGAAATACTAGGGATGGTACTGGCTTGACTTCCTAAATTCACACTGCTAGGAGGCTTTCTTACATTTCTAGTATGAGCACCGAAATTATTTCTATTGGCCATTGGATACTTGCCATAACCGAGATGAACGGGATTGGCGATAATGTTCGGAGTTGCAACGCCGCTATTATTAGTTACGTTAGTCCTAGATGCATTTCCCATCAGAATATTTGCGCTGTGTTTTTTCGCAGGTTGCACTGGCGGACTAGAAATGAAGTCTGTCCAGTCGTCATCATCACTCGTACTTAGTTTCCCTATATTGGGAGTCGGAAGAGCTTGATTGACTTGTTGCGGTATTAATCCGTTGTAAAATCCATTCGCACTAATTTTACTGAACGACGATCCGTTCATATGATTCTGATATTGATGACTTATAATACATGGTTGAAATGTATTCCTTGGACCTGGTTGATTTTGTTGAAAGACAGAGGACGGTTGCTGTACGTTTAAATTTGATAAATTGCTTTGGTTAGAGGGTATTCTTGTTTGAAGTAAACCCTGAGGTGTAATGACGGGAATAGGTTTTTTCGGTTGCTGAAGTTGACTTAAGTGAGGCACAGATAATTTTAATTCGGGTTTTTGTAACTTCTCCGACCCGATAATTTTCGACTGAAATGCCGGTTTCATTGGTTCTGGATTACAAACAAAGTCCGACCAATCATCTTCGTCATCTTGGTCTTTACGTGACGTGCTTGATATATGGATTGGTTCCGACGACGTCCGTTGACTTGCGGTAGTTGGCCACATTCTACCAGATCTTGATTGTTTCTTATCTGCAATCTTTGAGTTTTCTCTCACCTTCGGATGGTCAGCGTGAATATCAAGCATCGAATTATTCTTATTTATTTCCACTAAAACTGGGAAATTACAAGGAATAGTGAGCTTATGATTTTTATCGTTATAATTATCTTGTATAGGTTGTTTGTTTACATTATCAGATACTTCTGTAACTGCTTCTTCTATTTTTGCTTCTTCTAATGGTAATACATCTTTCCTGGAATAAGATAATTCTATATTTAGAATTTCGTCATCAGTAATTCCAGGATCGGGCCAATTAATTTGAGCTGGAATCTGCGGTTTTATGTTACCACTAACAACAGTAGGTCTAAGCGGTTCCAAAGCAGGTTGTAACATGGATCCCGCATTGAAAACACTGAAATCGCTTCGAATTGGCTTATTTTTATTTTGTTCTTTGTCTGCCTTAGAATCTGGCAAACTCATTTGAAAATCTGTGAATTCATCATCAATTTCATCGGCTTTACTCGTGCCGGGCATTTCGCAAGATTTTTGTTGCGATTCTTCAGATATGCGTTCAGTGGAAATATGCGTTTCTCTTAGTAATAAAGTTGTATTGGACCACTGCGAATAATCGGTAGGCTTCTGTGATTGATAGGATGTAAATTCATCGAATTCGTGTTCGAATGTTGTAGTGGCTGCATCGGGCTTGGTTGAAGTTTCTTCAGAATCTTGGATAGTGTCAGTAGTTAATTGAAGAGATTTCACTGATTCATTATCGCTGTGGAACCGAGTACGTAACACTGGCGTAAGAGTCTCTGCACTTTTTTCCAATTGATCCAAATTCATCTCTTGATCCAAAGTTTTCTGGGAGCTATCTTTAGAGTGACCTTTAAAATAATAAAAAAAAATATTGATTAATTTGTTAGGAGATCCTGGAAGACACGCTAGGATTAGGATGTAGTGCTAATAAACTTTGCCTAAGAGGGCTAAAGCGCATACAAAAATAACATTATATGGTAATCTGGTCAAAGCGATTTAAATTCGAACAAATGTTACTCGATCACATTGTTACTTGTTCAAACAAGCTGTCAGTAACGCATTTAAAAAAACGAAGGCTTCGAACAGTCGAGCGTTCCATCTATACGTCAGTGTTACGTTAGGATGACTTGGATGGTTGCATGTGACAACGTTTCAACCACTTTTCCTATCTCAAAAACAGAAAAAAACACTAGAATCGGCGCCCGTATTATGTTATCAAAATTTAACCATCTTTTTTATTTGTAGTTTCATTTCAAAATACTTATTTTACGACCAATCAACCATTCAGCTACTAAGGTATAAAAATTGAATAGTGGTTAAACGCGCAATATTGCAATTAAAGCAATAGTAGAGCATAAAGGAAGCTATGCGAAAAAACAAAGCCATGCCATGCAGATCTTACGTACGCATGAAAATAATAAATCAAAAGCGTACATTCCATTTAAAATACTTACGTTTTAACCAATACTCCCACTCATCAAATTCGTCCGACGGTGAAGGGGGTTGGGTTGTGGATATTGAAGAATGTGTAAGGTCTAAAGACGCTACTAGGTGCTCTAAGTCTAGTAACATGGTGTTATTCTGAGTGCCTTCACCCATGTCGCAAGAAAAGAGAGGTATAAGTGTGGTTGGTTACATAAATAGAAAAAATTGACGGCAGAAGAATTAGTGGAAAACAAATTTAATATGTGAAACAATTGTGTTTGGGATTGGTAACGATGCGCAATAGGGAATCCATTTTTTGCAAGCATGAAAAGAATTACAATATGGATTAGGTGGTAGATACAAGTTAGTATTCGATGTATTCGAAGGAGATTACCACTGCACTAGTGCTGTTAAGGCCCCAAGTTTATTTTCTTTTTAATTAACCTAATTAAAAACGCATATTTTACGAAATATACATACCGCCAGTTTAAACGCGGAAAATTGTATCTAGATAGTGTCCATTTTTGTTAAACGACATGACACGGTCCTAACCCGGAACATGTTTAGTTTTCGTCTTATACATCTTCGGTACTCGTACAATAGTACTTTGTGCCACGCCCGTTTCTATTGAAATTTGTCAGATTGAGGTCGATGGATTTTGTATTACACGTGCCAATATGTTTACCTCCGCCCGTTGATTAACCCTCCAGTAGGCGCGCTGTTTTTTTTTTTTTTTAATAAAAGATTTTTTTTATAAGAGTAGGACCATTTCCTATTCTTCTACCTAAAGACGTGACACGTGAACGACCACTTCCATACCGACGCCTGTGAAGCGCACGGAAAGTGGCGAACTTTAATTATGAATATCATTTGTATTATGATAGTACAAGCGTTCAATTAGTTCTACGATTTGTTTCATCATTGTAATTTTCTTTGTCTTAGTAAAATATCTGAATAACATCTTCTTCAGAATATCATAATTTTCTTGTTGGCGATTTGCGGAACAATTCAACAATATTTAATTTTTTTTTTATTAGAGAACTAACTGTATGTTTTCAAAAGAATTTAGATCGATATTAATGATTACGTCTTGTAATACTTCCAAAACATCATCATTAATTTTAGCATTCCCATTGCATATTTACTACATAATTTTCTTCAATACTACTGCTCCATCTCATTACATTCTTTTGGTTTATTTGCAACTATTTTTACACCATTTTCGACAGATATAGACCCATAAATACGGCAAAGATCAATTCTCCCACAACTTTTTGTTTTATTTTGTCTGCATATCACATTCCAATTTTTGAACTATTTTTGGAGATTTGGGAATGTCTTTATTAACCCTCTACGGATAGCAACATTCGCAAATCTTCCTACATGCAAAATTTTATGAACAGAATCCCATCCCTTGCTCTCATTCGTGCTACCAAGACAGGAAAACTGTCATCTATTCTTGAAGTAGTAAGTTATTTTGGAACCTGTAGGGTAATTAAGTTTACTCAATGTAGATCTTTTCACTTTTTCGTCAGAAAATTATGTAAAAAATAGTAGGCATACTATTTTCCAGTAGATCGGCAAATCGGTTTACCGGTATTACAATCCTTATATACAGTATCCCGATTTTTTGGAATTGTACAATTTTGCCCGTTTAAATATATGAAATAAATTCCGCCCTAAGTAATGATATTGTTTTCTTGTTATTTGTAATAAAGGTAACGAATACTTCAAAATAAAATACTTACAGTCAAGAGGGTTGATTAAACCAGAACCGTTCCAATCAAATTGTGCACTCGGTATGTCTCCCTGAGCAGTTGCTGGGCAATTAGCTTCTATTGGATTTGAATTACCGAATTGTGCTGAGGTGGACGCTAGATCGGTAGATTTTACAGGCTCCAAAGGCGTTAACCCAAGATTGGCAGCGTATTTAGGCATCATGGGATTCCAAGCAGGACCATATAGCTGAAACATGATAATCTACTTATAACCCGTGGCACCCTGACGTAAATGTGGCACGACATTTCTTGGATTTTCTTAATAATATGAGGACAGTGTTAGTGCCGTGCTAATGTGATGAATATTTGTTATTTACACAGAGATGCCAAATTCTATTCACGTACGTACATAATATACAGCATGATTTTTTGAAAATGATCCACCTGAAATGCTTCGGAAATTAAAACAAAAATAAACATTTCCAAAAACGTCTACTTTTATTATAAAAAGGGGCATGCTTTGACTTATAAATCACATTCATGACTTGTGACAATTGCGCTCCTATGAATCCCCCACTTCTAAATTTCTTATGAAATCGTGTGATACTTCAAATAAAACCTTATCTTTTTATGATTATGTTGGCGTATCATTTGCCCATGAACTAGTCAATTCATGCAATTGTTGTTTTTACAGTTTTATTTGTTTATTCTAATTGTAATGAAATACGCTAAAATACTGTGATTACCAATACCAATAATAAGTTAAAATTATTATCAGTTTCGTAATGTAGATCGAATTTTTAATTTTTCAGTTTCTACATATTTTTTTTTTCAACAAAAAATACGTTGACGCTTTTATCGTTTCTAATATCGTCGTTTTTATTGAGTATCGTAGCTCCACTATAAAATTACTCTAGGCTGCGAACATGTGGGCGACGAGTCAGCAAAACAGACCAATCGGTGAGCGAAACAGGTTTCTGCTTTATATATTATAAGATAAATATTTAAGAATGAAGCCACGAATACTTAAGGATATCGATGATTTTAAAAACTAAAGAATTAGGCATTCATAATAAAAGAACGAATGGTTTATAGATTTCCGTCCACCCCTTTACCGTACACAAAAAGTATTTTACGAAACCGTAATTACTGCACGTCCGTGGGCGTACATACACATTTGAATTTAACAGTTTACTTCGTTAATACGTCCTTTTTTTAAGCTTCCTTGATACTTTCCCAAAATCTTATTGATTATCTTATCTATGTTGTTTTAACATAACTTTACAGTAGTACATTGAAAAGGTAAGTATATAAGATATCTAATTTTAAATTCCAATTTATACATAAATAGAATGAACGATACAAAAGCTAATACACTTCCACAGTATTTTTGATGGCTGTTTGTTTGGATGTTTTCTTAACCCGCAACGCAGAATGTTAAAACTTGGTCAACTTTCTACGGGTGTACGGAAGCAGCTTACGGACATCTACTATTACTCAACTTTTCTTGCGGTTGTCGTATACGCACGGCTGAACAGAAATCTCTAAATCAGGAAACCATCCCCCATTCAACTTTAATGGGAATAAGCTAAACGTTTTCCCCTCCGTGGTGGTCTAAGATTCCAGTCTTAGTTGTTAGATGACGCATCTTTTGTTAGTTTGTCAACCTTGTCAAATTTAATAGCATATTGCATTGGTAATTTTACATCACTCAGACCATGGTCGAAGTGAGAGTTGCATATTCCATCGGAAAACTTAGAATAATAATTTGTGTTCAATTGATCAGAGCAATCAGAGTTGCACTGCGAGCAATTTTTATCATTTCGCTAGAGGAACAAAAGTCGGTGTTTACAAATTCAACAAAGATAATGCTAACCGATGTATTTCGCCTCTCCCAATGAAACATGACATGTAAAATCGTTCCACGCAGGAATTGTACGTTCCGTTGGCACTGCCCGATCCAGAATGTTCGAACTAGAATTGCAAGGTCCGAGTGCGCTCTAGTGCAATCTAATGGAATACACCATAACAATTCTCAAATAACTATCAACATACTTGTATTTCAAACAAAGGTTAAATATTAATATCTTCATTGATACATATTTATTATTATATTTTGCAATGATTATGTATTGTTATTGCTGTTCTCTGTTAGAGTTAGTTTATTTTGCAACTTTTACTATTTATTTATTGTTGAACATATTTAGATAGATTTGTAACAAAAACAAACTTGTGATTTAATGCATGCGTTAAAAAATGTGTGTTGAGTCTCTATTCCGGGAGTTAGCAGCATAAACTGTACTTTGACATTTTGGCTGTTATTACAACTATGCGTGATTCAAAAATTATTTATGGTGCAAAATAGGTTTCAAAAATACATTTGTCGTATGATATTTCGTAGATATGAAGTTTTATTAAACCACTACATTAGCGTTTCTAATCTTTATTTTTAATACAATATAAGATTGATTAATTTTATAGTAATCAACGCTTTTGTGTACCATAAAAGTTTATTACTCATGCGATAGGAATACTGTTTGTATTTTTTTATGTAAGGTGCGTCACAGGAACCGAATGTTTCTTTAACAATAGACAACAATAGAACTGTTAGTCTATGCAATTTTAGTAGTAGTCACCATGAGGGCATAGAAAACATAGGGGTCACATAAAATTAATACGCTTAAACATTTTTTTTTCGGAGCGGAACTACGAAGACGTGGGATCTGTGTACGGAATTGTGTGGTTCCAACAATACTTCAACAGCCGTTTTTCGCCAACGCATTATTCTTCGCTCTGGTGGCTTGGTCTTGTATCCCATGTCGCCCCATATGTCTCTATGTCATTATTTTTTATGATATTTACGGAACTAGGGAATGATTTTTCGAACGTGAGATGGCACAAAAAGAGGTGTGAATATTCAGCTTGTCCGTTTATTGTTAGTCTGTGGTAGGAAAATAATTTCTTTATTGAACAATATAGAGAAATAAATAAATAAAAATAAGGGTTATACAAAGGGTTTAAGAAATACATTTCGAAATAATGTCTTCAATTATTGCAAAACTAAGATATATAGATTGGTATGACACGAATCGAAGAGATATCCAAAAACATAATATACAAGATGTTTCATTTGAAAAACCATTCCTGTATCGTTTATAGCAGAAACTGAACAAATCTTTGGACATAATTTTAAGTCGTGTAGAAGATATCGAGATATTTTATATTTGAAAAACCCTTTCTCCAAATTACTCAGGAAAGAAATTATTTTCCGCCCATACCCCAGGTGGACATATTGAGTGAATATATTTTAAAACAAAACTACTGGAGTACTGCTTATTTAGAAAATGCCCGATTCCCGTGACGCAGGCTGTATATGTATAAGCTAATTTATTATTGACGACTAATGCGTAAATGAACGAATATGAGTATATTGATAAAAGGATTACATTAACTACAACTACTTACAATATTTCTTGTATCTATATTCAGTGCATGGAGTAATTTATCCTGGCTTGCAGATTTAATCCATTGATACATTAGCGCGTTGGTGTCTGTAACATCTTTTGCACTCTTGAACACTTTGTTATTTTCTAATATATCAACTAATACAAAATCATCATAAGATACATCACAAGTTGGGTACATTTCCAAGACTATCCTATCTACATTCTTCAAAATTTCTTCCTTATTAATTTTAATCGCGGGTGCTACTGCAACTGATTGCGCAGGTACGGTGCTGCCATAATCTGCCTGTGTATAATCACCAAAGTCGCCAAATTCGTCTTCCTCTATATCTTCTGTATTAGGTAAGTTAGATGTCAGAACAAGATTAACAGAAGCTGGCGAAGCATTATCTACTTTGTTAATACGGTCTATAGTGCTTGGTGAAAAATTTACATCGTCAAATCGAGCAAAATCAACCAATTTATTAGAGCTTGATGTATCTACAATTTCAATGGGCGGTTCTACATCATTATCCGTTAGAAATTTACTAAAATCAGAAAAATGGTCGACTTCATCTAGTTTCGAACCACTTTCACATGTTAGTTCAATATCCTTTTTCTCACAAATTTCTTTCGCCTCTAGATTGTTTTCCTCAACCAAAATTATTTCTTTTTTTGGAAACTTCAAAACACCAAGGGAGTTTGTATTACCTTCGATAATTTTACTTTCTTCTTGTTTAAATGCTTCATGTTCAAATGTGTCAAGAACTTCAGACCTATTATTACTTTCCTTTAACTCATTGCTACATGTAACTGTACATTCATTTGTAGCATTAAATGCAATTGGTACAAACTCTACTGTGATGTCCGATGTTAATTGTTCAGTGCTATCAACAGCATTGCTTTGAAAATTATTATCATTGCTGCTTGAAATAGCTTCTGAAAAGGTCTCAAAAATAGAATTTTTAATTTCAAAATTGCTAACACAGTTATTTTGTATTTCTTCAACCTTCAAATTGCCACATGTGTTAGTATCAATCGATTTATGATCACCAATTGGATTATCAAACGTAATTTCTTGTACCAAGTGGTCTGCTGGTATCTCAAACTGTTCATTAGAAGGATCTATATCATTAGTGACATCGTATTCGCTTTGATCTTGGTGTACAAGCTCATGTTCATCATATGCATCATAATAACGAAAATCTTCAACTTGTACTTTACTATCATCGATAATATGTAAATCGGGTGGTTCTTCTATAAAATAACACTGGTTCTTAAGAGTTTCTGTACTTGTTTCTTGAATATCTCTTCCTTCTGTCACACCAACTGCATTAGGAACTGTATTCAGGTCTAAACTTGACTTAGAACTGTCTTTATCACTATCTACTATTATACATGAACTAGTCTCGGTATTTAGTCTATTATTTTCTTCTTCTGATTTATCTAATATCATTTCATTATTAGAATAAGGCACGTCAGAACAATTTTCATTTTTCCTATCTGGGTTTAAGTCACTCCAAACTTCAGGTACTGTGTTTGAATCTGACAGATGATTATGTATTGAAATATTAGTTGGCACAGATCCATTTGGCGACATACCTTCATGTTCTCTCTCCGTACTTTCTACAGCTTCCTTTCCACTATAAACTTCACAATAACCGAGAGTATTATCTTTATAATTATTTATACTATTTACAGTTTCATCATCTTGATTTTTTGGTAAATTGACATCAGTTTCAGTTAACGCCGTTGTAACATCACAATTTTTTCTTTTATCCTGAAAGTCTTTCTCAATATGCTTTGAAAATAGACCATTTATATGATTTTTATACTCAACATTCTTAATACTTGTGTTGCTATTAATATCGCAATTTTCAATTTTGGACAAATCCGTTAGAGGCTCATGTTGAGGTGTAGAAGGTAATGATAAATCTGCAACAAATATATTAAACACATAACTATACATAGCATGAAAAATAAACCTTACTTTCATATACGTGTGATGTATCTATGGCCGAATTAAAATCACCAAACTCATCTTCTTCATCGTCGGGGGTAATTATAGGTGGAGGTGAATCGCTTAGTAAAGGTGGTATTATGTTCGACATCTAAAATTTATATTATACTAAAAAGGATAATATTACACAATTATACTAACACATTCAACTCAACAACACAGGTTCAAATACAAAGTATACACTTTGACAAAAAAATACAACGTACGTTATATTTTGAAGTTTGAAGGCATGTAAAATTAATTAACTTTTAATAATAAAAAAATTACTCCAAATGTCACATATTTCTATTTACCTGTTGTAATGAGCCGACACGTATTCACTTTACACAAATATTTATGTAACGATAATTCTGGCGTGTAGATTACCGTTTAGCTAAATATTTATAACATTTGGGATATCTCAGTACAAAAATACTGTAAATGATGTTAAATACACAAAGATAATACTACGGAATAAACAGCCATATTGATTTAACACCTGTCACCTGCTGTCAGGACAGTAAAACTCAAATGGTGGGAGAATTTAAGTTGTCTATAGTTCACTCACATCGCACAAGAGCGCTAGTTCTGCAGCTTATTTCGTATTATTTACAAAGCTCTTTTGTTGTTATTCGAAATTGCAATTTACACGATTTATTTTGTGGCATGTTCTTGTTGAATAACTTTAATGGATTAATTATTTATTATGTATTGTTGTATTTTCACTTTAGAAATCTTATCCAAATTCAATCACGTGAAATTTATTTATTTTATAAGAAAGTTAAGTATAAAATTTTACTTAAAATTAAACTATTTCTGTTTTTGAATAATTCCTCTTAATGTGAAATTGGGAAAAAGCGAACTCTAGATTGAGGCTTCTCTCCCTATTTTTTTTTCTTTAAAGTCAAACGCAATAAATGTTATGACCATTTATGCAAATACATATGTAGGTCTTTATCGCTTTCTTAATAGAAATTATTTTAAGCCAATAACTGTTCATTAAACTTCCCTAAACTTTAGCTAATTTGTAAATGATGTAAAGTTATATAATTAACTCTGATTTGCGTTAACTACCTAGATTTTTTGAGAAAAAGGATTTAATAATCACATGTGTACCTTTATGGGCGTAACCAAATTTATCAAGGTGGGGAGGCAATTAGAGACTTTTATATGACCGACTATAAGAAATGAAAGTGAAATTATTTAAGAGAAATTAAAGGGGGGTGGGCCTTCCTGCCCCCCTCTGGTTACTCCCACTAATCCCAGATTAATTATTGCACGTGGACCTGCCTGAGCAAGGTAGAGAAAATTATTACTTTTCTGCGGCGACTAGACAGACTCGTGTTTATGGGGTAGGATACATTCGTCTAACCGTGATATGCATACGTGCTATGGAGAGCGTCCATCTTAGTCGGAGGTAAGACAGGTGCTGACCATTTGTCTGTATAAAGCAGCTCTTGTAGGTGCTTTCAAGAAAACTTTTTGGGTGCGATTAATTCGTTTATTAACATTCGAAAATTGTTCTTTGATCAATTCATATATGCAGCATATTTTTGAAGTCATCTTTAAGCAATTTTCTAATACCACTGCTACTATTACTGTATAGAATAGGTATTAGAAAGAATCCTAGCCTCAGAAAACGAATTAGAAATACAGACAACAAAGCTAATGATGAAACACGCACAGCCGTGCTTTCTAACTACACATTAACGACTGACTAGTATGGAGAGCGGAGAGGGCATGGCTTGATTGTAAACTTTTAAAATAAACTAATAAACAATTTTCTGGGTATTTTTTTGTTTTTAGAATCAGCCCAATTTACATGCGCATTCATACAGATTTCTTGATTTTACAGGTAGAAACATGCACCAGTTTCGGGGGTGCACATTTTATTTCTTCATCAGAATGCGTTTTTTTTATCAAAGAACTGGGAAAAATGTTAAAAACTTTAATTTTATATTCCACTTGTTAAATTTAATTTAAATAAATGCTGATTAAATTGACAAGTACTTCCAACTTAAAATTTTGTAACTAATCTAATATAACTAGTTACATAAGTATTCTTTCATTAAGAGCATGTATTTGAAACATTTCCCCAATTTGCAGCTATAAAGCCAAAGCTAGCTGTATAGCTGTTATAATATTTTCAAGAAGCAGTATTATAATACCTAGAGCAATATGTGATTATTAGTAATATCAGGATTACCCGGTATGCATTCCAACTATACTTTAAGGTGGTAATATATGTATACTGGGGGATTTACGTAATATAGATATGCACATACTTACGTGATACATGTTTTATGCTAGATTGCGCAATATTTCCGAGTTATTTGTGTCTATAAAATTTTCCGCGTAGCCATTAGTTTGACAATATTTCACAATTCGATCGCAACTTAGACCTCATATTTGTATGGAATTAATGAAGTATATGGTGAGCGCAGTTTATTCCGAGCTTATTCTGCAGCTATTACCAGATTTTATTAAAGTTTTACGGATATATGGAAAATATAATTATTTATAAATTAACCAAACTTATATAGTTTTATTTTAAATATATATATATATATATATATATTTAAAGCACGACGATCTTGTTAAACAATGGATAAAAGTAATACAGGAAAGAATAAATAAAAGATATTATTTGTACAGTTTTTAACAATGGACATCAAATTATGACTATATGTACAGATATGAATTTTAAATACAAACTAGGAACTTAGTTGCATGATTAAATACTATATTAAATACAATCAGTAACAGTTACATCTTCAATAAATTTATTCCACTTCGCGGTCCAAATCTTGAAAGCTGCTCGTTTTTCTGTCTGACTTAAAGCACTATATTCCAAAGAATTAATCGCTAATTTTTTAAGGAACTCCAGCCCAGAATTTTGAGCTGTCATCGCCATAAAAGTTAAGTACCAATCGTGGCTTAGTCCTTCTGCGCCCCAATATCCCGGATCATCGTTGCAGACGACTACCGGATATCCACGAGCGATCAAATAGCATGCCGGATGGTTTCTTAAATCGGCGACTAAACCCAATACTTGATTCGAAATAGGGCACACTTCGATTGCAATATTCTTTTCTTTTACCATCGCCATCAGTTCGGGATGTTTAGGTAGGGCGTATCCATGTCCTATTCTTTTACTGTTTAGTAGGACGGCGTCTAGAATGTTGTAGTCAACTGACGTTCCTTGACGATTCGTTTCACCAGCGTGGAAGTAGAAATTGAAATGTTTACGAGCAGTTATCAGTTCATCAAAATAATGCAAAAGCATGCCTTCCTCTTCGAAGCCGACGAAATCTATTCCGGCTATAAAACCTGGATATTTAAGCGCGATACGTTTTAATACATCAAGATTTTCTCTAACGATTTCCGCAGTAGTCGCTCTGTACGGTGCGTAGATAAGTTTCATGCCTATGAAATCGGAATGTGTTCTCTTGAATTCCTCCACCGTAGTCCATAGTGTGTCCACAAATTCTTCGGCAGTGTACTGCGTGTCGTTCAAATCGTACATCGGTACGAATGGGGTCCTAACTTCGACATAATATACGTTATCCGTATAATGCTCCAGAAGCACCTGATAAACGTAATCCTTTAAAACACCAACATACGAAAATAAATCGTACGTAAAAGTAAAAATCTTTCGAAAACCGTTCCAGGCGTTTTCCGGGTCATCGCTTACGAGCAAATGTGCGTCAAGCCACTCATCGAATCCGACGTTTTTTCGTTTATCGTCTAACAGTTCGCAATTCGGCGGTTTGTCCGCAGTGCCGCCCGCTAGAAATCTCAGTTTAATCCTATCATCAATGTTGCACACATAGATATTTTTTCGGCGTAGAATATCGTCTGTAACGTACTTGTATGATGCCGACGCGTACAAATGGCTGTGCAAAGACGCTCCTTTCGGTAATTTCCTAATAAATCGAAACACGCGACTATTTTCGATGTCCTTCACTGCGTGAATAAAGTTATTCCTCCATGGTTGGTGATTTTTGTCGTGTAGTTCTTCATGTTTCGCCTTTAACAATTTCTCGTTGCACAATTTCTCTGCTGGCGTTAAAATTATATTTCCTCCCAACGATCGTTGCTTTTCCTTATTAATAATGAGAGCACGTTTATCGTGGTATTCTGCCGATACGCTGGCCATTTTAGTTATATGACGTACTAGCACGTACAAGCACAAGCAAGCAACTAACCGCGGCATGTTGTTACGTATCTTTATAAAGCGAGACAAAAGAATACGAACGTATGTATACGCGCAACTCGAGTGGACCTAGTCACTTTGGCTGATCGTACTATAAACCGTGATTCCCCGTACTTTCTGACCGCATGAATATGGAATTAGATTCTCGATTCCTTTACGTTAAAGGCATATGTTTTACAAAACTCTTCTAATAGTAACTAATTTTTTTTTTTTTTACTTATTAGACTATCTGCAACAAAGGTTGTAGATAAGTACAAAGTATAAGCAACTTAAAATTAAACAATAGATACCGTAAAAATATCTCTGTATACAGGATGTGTTACGATGATTATCGATTAAAAGTGCATGGAATGGGTTCTGGTGAATTTAAAAATGTGGAAAATGAATGTGAATTAACTTTAGCAAATTTGTAACTTATTCAAAATCTGGCTAGTGGACATGGTGGACGTTGGTAACTTGTTTTCTTATTATTAATTACCCTTCTGTGCTCAGTTTAATCGTGGTATTTTTTTACTCTGTTCTTATGAACTTCAACAAGGTTGCCGTTTATTTTTAAAGTTACATTTAGTAACCTTATGGAGTCTTTTATATAAAGTTTCTAGTTTGTTTCCAGTTTCGTTTCTAAGCATTACTCATTATTTGTATTAAGTATGCGTATGGGAATCACTTGTTTTCTAGGTTTCACAATAATCCGCCGTGAACACATCCTCACAAATATCTCTATCTAGCGAAACAACAGTCACTTGGATCGTCAACCTAAAAATATTTTAGAATTTCACAACATGGAGCAATTTTTTTAATTTTATTGTATTTAGATTTAGAGAACCGCGTTATATTCCATAAAGAAACCTAATTCAAGGATTCCATTTGTTTCGCAACTAAAATTATTTACTACATAAAAGTCATGATTAAATTTATGTTTTGCTAAACATAAATAAATTTACTAAACCCATTGATTTTACTATATCTCCTATTTCATTTCGATCGTGATCGATCGAGATTTTGTAAAGGAAACGCTAATCCTGGCTCTTGTATCTAAAAGATTTTGGCCATGGCGCTCTAAATGTATGTATTCATACCGCTCATATTTAAAATTACATTATTTGAATTCTTAGTCAAGTGTTGGCTTCTGTTGGCTTAGCACAATGTACATACATTACCACGATTTGATTGTCGGCGAGCTACCTATCTACCTCCTCGCCCGCGATTACTGTTAAATCTTTGACCTGAACTTTAAGAATTTGTAGAATGTTTTATTTAATTTGGCGGTGTGACGGTCTCTTTCGGTTATCCCTTAAGCCACGCAAGCCTCGATAATTTGTTCTGGCACGGTTATTAAAATGAAATGCATTTGCGGGACGCGGCTTGTTCTTGTCTTCGTCTATCCCTACATTTACAGTTGCCCAATTTCTTGATTTTAATATTGTGATCTCTTATGCCACTACTGAAAGAATTGATTGCAATTTTTTCGTTTCCGGAAGGTAATGATTTTAAAAGGGTTTCATCCGTTCCCGCTTGCGCTAACGTTAAATCGCTTAGTAGCTGCTCAATTTCTTGTTTGAACTCGGAAACAGATTTATTTGGTTGTCGTGCATTACGTGTTCGTATTGTTTGCCCAGCTTAATTTTTTCATTTTCGGACAATCTTATTTTTAGCACATAATTTACTAAATGTTTATGATCTTCGGGTTTTAATAATTCCCCGTATAGTGCGATGGAATGAATTAATTGCTTTGTGGTGTCTTCATGATCATCCATTGGCGGTAGCAACGATCGAGATCCTTGCTGTTTTTAAACTGAAGAAAGATTCCAATTCGTTTAACATATATTTTAATAGCGCTAATTAATTTAATTTATTAAATCTATTTCAAAATACTTTTAAATCTAAAAGTCTTCTTTCTATTAATTCTACATTTTTGCGTCTCCCCTGAGCGTCTTTATTAATATTAAGTTTAAATACCATGAGTTCCTCATGTAATGTCGTAATGTTTTCTAACGAAGCTGACATTAAGGAAATATCGCTAGATGATTTGTCTGAATCAGTTGGCCTCTGCAGATTCACTTATTATCAGCACTGTGTAGGCAGTTCTTGACTTCTTCCAATTTCCGTGCAAACCTTCTTTTCCATATCCTTCTTAGACCGCCGCCAGATTAACCATCGAATTAGTAATACCAGAAAAATCTCTAACAAGACACGACGAACATCTATCAATTTGAATTATATACGATTTGAAGTAGCCGTGGTTTCTCCATAATTTTCGGCTTGGGTCTTTCTCCTCTTTTGATTCAGTGGCGCTCATTATGTAATATACCCATGATTTTTTAACGGTTCGGTGGTAGGACCGCGATGTAGTAAATTGCTTTGTAATTTATTCGTATTTAGTTGTTGTTTATTTTTAACTCATTTTGTAGTTAGGTATACACAATTAAATAAGTCTTTCCATCTATTTTCTGTATTTACCTAATAGTTTACATGCGGCTTAATCTATCAATATGACAATACTCGCTGGAAACATCATATATCAGGAAATTCTTCTTTCGTTGCAATAAAGGCCAGACCACTGATACTACAGTCTTCGAATAAACACGAGAGTTATTGACGTATACGTAAAATAGCAAACACAAAATCAGTAATTTTCCATTACATGATACCGCTAGTCGAGGCCTATTACTAACTACTCACTTTTGTAGAGGTTGATATAATTATTAGTTTCGACATTTTCGGTGATTAGTATCTTTGATTGTTGTCACATGTTACCTCTACTTTTGTATATATATGAAAATTTTTGGTCAGTTTGACAGACATAAACAACTTGGCGGACGTGGCCGGCTTGGTGAATTCGAACGGCGTCTTATAGAGTCGCGAGAATGCCCACTGGCGTAGCTAGACGACATTTGGACAGGCTTTGGAATCGTCTTAGATGTTGACGGTCTGAGTGTTGAAAAACGAACAATTACCTCGGTCTGTGATGGCCGGATTTTCCATTGTTTCAGCCTCTTAGACACTCATGATGTCCAATTGCTGATTTCTATTACCTGTATATTTGAACTATTACGGCATTAGAAGTGGTTTTTTTCTTCAAACACCGTCGCTGAGTGGTGGTTTATCACTCTGGAATAGCTAACACTGTAGTCATATGCCTGGTAGGTATCACAACATATCTAAATGTATTACAAACTACTTCTCGCATATATAGTATAGCAGTTCGGCAAGACAAAGAAAGGTTTCTCTGGCCAACTTAATTGGCAAGTTGATACGAGTATTGGACTGCACGACGTCACCATTAAGATAGTAGGTACTGAAGCTTTTATGCTTCTGGAGTTATGATGCTAGCAATTGGTTAATTAGCCCTCGGCTGATCACTTTATCATTGATTAATGATAAAGTGTTGCCTGTATCTACAAGTGCGTCGACTAACATTCGATTCGATGTCTAGGTGGCCGTATGCGAAGCAAATAAGCGTTGGCGGTTTCGGCAACTAAAACGGATGTGACTATGTTGACTACAGCGCTAATATCTTTCTTCTGTATTGCTTAATCTACCAACCGTATCTTCTTTTGTAAAACAACGGTTTGTACCGCTTCTTGGAGCTTTCGTGTTCACGGCTTGATTCCTATGTCTATTATCTGGCGAAGCTGCCATAGCGACAGTCTGCCGACCATTACGACGATTGTGTGGTAAATACAAAGAAAGAAAGCAACATCGCTAGTAGGTAAGATTGTCAGAAAATACAAGAAGACGAAAATACAATCCAGAGAGTACTATACTAATTATTGTTAGAATTGCATAGCTGTTGATAAACAAATAATTTAAAAGCAAGTAAGGTCCCGGAAAACAGAACAAAGTAATAGAAGCATTTGTTTACATTTACAAGTGAAGCCAATATAAAACAAAAATATTTACATAAAAGCCCTCAACTAAAATAGAATTGAACATCGTTTCTAATCGGAACTAGTCGTATTCTCAACCCTCGCTTTGAGATCGGATCTTGTAAAATGAGCAATATGTGTGAAAAATATATATCACAAAAGCGTATCATTCAGTTGTTCGTGTCTATTTTCATTAAATCATTTTGTCTTGTGTGTACGTGTTGTTTTTACATTACTAAGTACGTTCCGCCGCTGATGAAATGTCACATAATTTTATAGCAAAGCCAATATCATGCTGAGTTTGGGGAAAAGGTATAAAATCGACCTTATGTTGGATTCCCGTTTGCATATAGCGAGTAGTGTGCTACGCTGCCTCTATTATTCTTTGGATACAAACCTAGTTCCGGTACACCTGGTGCAATAATAAACTTTATTTTCCCAACAGATTTACAAATTAAATTCCATAATTTGCTTCTATAATACAGACGGTATCGCTGGCAATATTGCTATATGGTACAATAGAAGAATAGGTAGGTATGGTTCAAGCGGTGGCTTGACCGTAGACTTCACGATGTCGAGAATTTGATTCCACAAGACAAAGCTGTTGTATTAAATAAAACGAACTGCTGAATTTGAAGATAGAATTTTATTTAATAACGAAGTGATGATGTAAATATACTTCTACAGTTCCTTACAGACTTGACGAGACGATAAAGCAACGTTTTATGGAACTCGTTCTTTAATATATTAATTCAAACCTCCAAAATACTCCAAAAAGTGCTCTTGTAAACCTAAGGCAATTACAGTTATATTTGCCCTTTGCCCGCGGTCTGCAAGAGGACACTCTTTTACCTAAATTTGAAATATACTATTGTTGTTATGCAAAGCTGGCTAGCAAACAAAGCCAAATTGTCTTCTGCAAGTCCAGGCTGTAACAAATGCCGAGCTGCCTAATCTCAACTCTAAAAACGTAAATGACTTTTGTTATTTATCGTTATCGTTATTACATCCGGTATTTTTCGTATTTTCCTTCCTTAACTTTGGTATTATTTTTCTTTATTCTTTCATTAAACGTCGTGATCTTTTCACTTTATTGGTTTTTGGTAGACAATACATCTGTTTTCTAGGTTTTCTATGTTGTCTTATGACGGCTTTGGCGCCTATTTACGCCTTATTTGTAAGCCTGCAGAAACGAGTGCTTTCGCAGTCATACTCCTACGCTGAGGTGTGATGTTGGCAAATTTAAAAAGGTCGTTCGCGTTACATTCGTACTCTTGGTTTTCACTTGAACTCTTGTCTATATGCACTGTAGTTTGAAAATCGAGATTCTTATTTATAACTGCACATAATTTATCGGTTGTTAACCTTCCTACGAAAGTTTTGGGGGAAATACATTCCGATATGGAGATTGCCAACAAGATGTCAATTACGGTTTAATTTAAAGCGGGTGAAAAACACGATTTCGAATCAAGTCAAGGCATCATTCTCTTTTCATTCAAGCTATTCTTTTAGACGCCACATCTTTTACTATTCTGTCCTCTAATAGCCGGCTGATGTGGCCTAACCATCTAACGCGCACAGTTATCACTGGGAATTTATACAACTGCGTTAGGTCGTCGTTGCTCCGCCTTTCCCATCCTGTCTCCCTTCTTTTCCCTTCACAAAATTTTCTTAGCATTCGGCATGTATTTCTTTCAGGGCAACGATGTAGTCTGTACATGAACAATTCTTCCTAAATCCTGCCTGGTATTCTCTAATTTGATTTTCAGTTTCTGCTTGTAAATTGATGCGTATTGCCGTAGCTAGAAATTTTAAGCTATATCCAGAAGCTGCTCTGTTGCCCTTTTTCGAAGTGGTAAAATCATTGCTTTTTTCCATTCGTTCTGCATCTTTTCATTCCTTTACACTCCCATTATTAGCTTGTAATTGCGAGTGATGAGCCCCGTGTAATTCCAGATTTACGTTGTTCTTGCCTGAACATTTACGGATTTTCATACTTACAATTATATTCCGCTCTTGTTGGTTTCCTGCACCTCCACTTCTCCGTGTATTCTCTTCGATCGCTTGCATGCATTCTTCCCTCTTCGTCGATCATTTTCTAACATTTTCAATTTTGCTTTACGCTTCTCTTGTAGAATCGTCCTACAATCTGTACTACTTAATCACTTTTTCCTTAATGATAGCAAGAACTGTGGCGTAGTATGGTAAACAACGCAAAAGTATCGGCAATCTCCGCACAACACAAGTTTAATTAATTAATCCGGGAAGATCGTTTCGAGGATACGAATGATCCACATTCCCAACCGGTGACCGAATGATTCGTTGTTTTTTCTTTCACTTTCTTTAATGTTTTTACAATATTATATATTTTTTCGCACTTTCTATTAAGGTTCCACATCAAATCTGGGACAATTCCGTTTCAGCTTTCCTTTTTTATCCAATAGTTTTCCGTTCACTACCACCCTCCACAAATAACGATCACTGCCCATGTCAGCACCTTCTTACCGAAATTGGCACATTAAATGTGCACTACTACATAACAATTTGGTTCATCTGACCAAGGGTGGGATATTTAGGCGTAATGCAGACGGTAGACAGCCGGTGAATGACAATTTTTTTGCTCAGAATGTCAACTAAGGAGTGAAAACACGACCGGCAATAATATTCAACCGACCAAATAAATCACTGGTTCTATTTTTTCGCTAACTCGACTATTGGCCAGGAGAATAGTCGTTTGTGCTACACCTAATAATTGAATTGATAATTTGGCAATAGTTATGATTACGCTGCAAAGAGATCTTGGGATTAATTTGGCGTCACGGAAAACAATTTGACACCCTTTCCTAACCAACTTTGCATAACAGCAAATAGGTTATCAAAACCTTTACTGTTGCATTAGTAATATTTCTTACATATTGGTGTATCATTCAATTCGTCTTTCGCTTGCAAAAATATACAGGAGTTCTACTAGAAATAACAAAAATGACGTCATTTTCGGTGACACCGGAAATGTAACTTTACTGAAGCACAGGATGAACTTACGTTAGCCGTATATCAAAAATTCAAAATTTGTGCGCACTCATTATACCGTCTAAAATTCGACAATTAATTAATAATTGTTGACAATATGCACAGTTAGGCCAAAAATTAGAAAAAATAAATTAATTGATGACGAAATTGTTGAGGTTGGTGTTCTAGGATATTTTTATACCAACCTAATTGTATCTCTTCGAGAAGTAGCAACAACGTTAGAAAACCATTCAGAGTTTAAAAAACACAAAGGGAAACCTTTTTCATACCAGAAAGTACAAAACTCCCATTCACAGGATTTTTTCAGAAGGGTGAGTTTTAGCGACTTTTTCGTTATATCTTGTCAGGAAAATGAAAACTTCATACAAAAAAAGAATTCTATGGACAGACAAAGCAAAACTTGCAAAAAGCGGTATCTTCAATAGACGCAACAGTCACTTTTGGATAGCCAAAATCTTCATGTAGTTAGACAGAGGGCATTGCAAAAAAGTTAATAATATAAATGCTCTTGGGAAAACAACATGTTTTCCCAAGTTCTTGTAATACTGCGAAGCAGTGAACTCCGCAGTATCATAAACGTCATGGGTCAAATATCCATTATAATGGCGTCTAGGTTTGTTGTCGGTAATACATTATGTATTATTATTAATTAGTATTAATACACTAACACACGGACAAGTTTCTGTCTACCCGGCGTCACCAGCGTGGTTTCGAGAGTATTAAGGTAGAGATAAAAAATACTCTCGAAAGCACGCTGATGACGTCTGATAGACAGAAACATGTCCGTGTGTTAGTGTATTTTTTTCTCTCCTTTTGTTGCGTTTGCCGTGAATTATTCCATCAATACCACGAGGAAGCTAAGCTATCTTAGCATTATATTTTTTGGTTACAGAAAATAATATTTGGTAATCATATTGTTAATATTTATTATACATCTAAGGAAAATTTGAAAGCGACCTTAAGAATAGTTTGGCTTATTTTTCTCAGTTCTGGATTAGATACGTCGTTTTTGCTTCTTTGACGTTGGCGAATGTTTGATAACTAATTTCTTACAATAATCAAATTCAACATTTCCATGTATTAAATTTACTAATAATGAAGAAAAAGATAATCGGATTCCATTTTCTAAAGTTGATCGCAAAGTTGTTTATTCATCAGATAATAACTTTAAAAACCTCCTAGGAAGTCATAATAACGTAGGCTTCCACGGCCGGAGTCAGTTAAAACTAAACGTGTTCCGGGTTTGGGCCATATCATTGTTAAGCCACAGTTAGCACGATAACTCAACGTGTAAACCCACCAAATGCTAAACTAACCGAGCGGGAAGCCGATAATCACGGTAACTGAACATGTAACATATGCCAGAGGCAAGTTTTCAATTAACCATGACACGGTCCAAACCCGAAACGCGTTTAGTTTCCTATTCCTAGAAATTCCTAAAGACCCAGTTGGTGTAACGGGAAAATCATGTATCAGGAAGCGTGTATTGTGCAGATAAAGAGATCAATCAAAATTAGATATAAAGAGCATCTGGCTCATCTCAAATTATAATAATATAGGGTATTTGGTTCATTGACGTATATCTAAAAGGAGGTGGCAGGTAAATCGGTTTAGAACACATTTCGCCAAAAATATCGTTACACAAAGTGTCACGGTTTCAGGGAAAAAGCCAATTTAGTGATTTAACTAAATTAGACGATTTTTAAAGATATCAAAGATAAATAAAAATAAATGTTGGAATTAAAAGCTTGCAATAGTGCCTAATAATTATAATTTATAAATTGACTTTATCCCCATCCTCATACCATTATACAAAGTAACACTTTGTATAATGGTATTTTTAGCTACACAAGTTCCAAATCGACATACCTACCACCTCCTTTCAGGTACATCATCATCGGTGAATCATTCGTTTCTTGATCGTCAACAAATGCGACTTTAACACGATGATACTCCAGCTTATCATGGTGGACACGTAATTCAATGGATGAATGCACATTTTTCCGAGTGATGCATTGGTCGTAGAGGTTTTATTGCTTGGGGATGGAAGGCATGGAAATTTGCAAAAAAAACAAACATATTTGAAGGAATTCAGATTTATGTTCTTTAAATTGCAGCTTTTACTTTTTATTAAACCGCGGTCATGAACCGTTAATTCATATTTGCATAATAGGTAAGTTTATTAATTCAGTTTTACTGCTGAAGATGATAACATAGCTATCGAAACGCGCATCAGGTGTTAGTGGAGCATTGTGGCAATGGTTTTATTAGTTTCATGTTAAAAGTGGTACAATTTCAACTGTAGAGAGTGCATTTATGAAAGAAGATTTTAGTAGATAATCACTTCAGAAATATTTCTGTTAATGTTTTAATAATATCTCATTTTGTACAAGATTCTTTACTGATTAATTTACAACAACCTGTAATAAAACGTTGTTACGTTTTAAATATGGAATTTTATCGTATGAAATTACATCAATTACTGTCAGCCACATCAAAGCTACAAATTCCTGTAATTACCAAATTCATTGTTTTGGATCTACTTCACAGGATACCAAGCTTTATTGTAGTTTATTTATTTATTTGATCCAAATGCAATTAAACCAACTCTTTGGGTACATGGCAGGTTGGGAGTAAGTCGGATTAAATACAAATACATACAGTAATTATCTAAATGGAATTTCTTCCCATTTCAAGTTGAATAACAACCGATAAACAGTTTTTGGTACTGCATACAATCTTCGTTTGCCATCCTGTGATACAGAATTTTAATCTCATATATTATTGAGTGTGCACATTTCAATCCAATGTTTATTACTTTGTTCATTCTACTTAGTTTAGATTACTGATTGTCAGTTAAATACATTCTTTTTTTGAGTCATGAACACATTTAAATAGTACGATCACGATGTAGGATACATGTAGCCAGATGAGATTTTGGAATTTGCGTAGAAAAGATAATAGATGTTTGCATATATGTATACAAATTTATGTGCATCCTATTACAACTAAACCACTGATCCAACTCTACAAGCAGGTTTTCAGCACGAATACGCAATTTTGCGAAATCCGAACCCGTTGCCACTACAGATCTATCATCGACGAACATAATTAAAGAGTGATTAATAGATTTCACAATATCATTTTTATGCAAAGAATGGGTCCCAGGATGGAGCCTCTCACAAACGAAAGATATGATCTAAATCAATCGGCGGCAACTCCGTGAATACTATAAATATTGAGCTTTTTCATTAAAATACCGTGATCAAACGCATTCGACAGCTCACAAAAAATTGCGTGCTTATCCAACGACGCTACTATATCATCTACGAAGGAGTGAATGGCGGTCGAAACATTTTTTCTTGATGACGCAACAATCTGCTTAACAATATATACTCAAACACTTTAGACGATGAGGACGAAAGCGAAAGTGGTCGGTAATTTGACAAGCAGGTAGTTGGACTATTTTTATGTATCGTGTGGACTATTTATGTTTTTAGCAGTTCAGGAAAAACACCTCGTTCAAAAGACAAATTAATTAGTTGAGTCAATGGCTCAACAACAAACATCGCGCTCTGCTTCGCCAAGCCATCATGGCAGGAACTAGTCTCATTTTTTATTTGGTGGATTATGTTTAGAGCACAATCCACGCAATCGTCACCTGACAACGAGACATATTTCTTTTTGGCTTGCTAAAAAAAAACATTATTTAAAGTAACTTCAATGGTTCCTCAATTCTGACATTATCAACCAATAAACTTATGCCATAACAGCATAATGGCCATAGCAGCAATAACAAAGTAATTCTATAGTGAAATAACACAAAGTAATAAAGTGCTCTAAGTTCTTCAAAAATAAATGAAAGTACAATGTCGCTGTAGCAGGCAATGAAATATGCTAATGTTGATAAATTTCAATTTCTTTAGATTTCGAATCCTCAAGTAGCCTAAAATCTTTTCAGAAATAATGGAATGTAATGACAAACTGCATTATTTACAACTATCTAACTAGAAACATATAGATTGAATGGGAATAGTAGGTCCAAAGTTAACCAAGTGACAATATTGAAATCATTAACACGAAGAATATTGCGTTCGTTGTGTTAAAGCTTGAATGTTTATTTTAATTTCTTTACTTACACATCTTCATGGTTAAAATTGCCGAGGTAGTGTTTTTCAAAAGAACATAATCTTATCTTAGTTACATAGCCGTTCGGAGGATTATACCATATTATAACAAAGAAAATTGAAAGGTGCAACAAAAATATATTACAACATATGTACATTTGTACAGAGAACAGTTTTGAACGGTTAAATCATTTAAATAATGATAGCAAGGACTGTGGCGTAGTACGGTAAATTGTTTATTTTATTATTTATGTTGTATTATTGTACCGAAAACAATGCAACAACTTTACTATCATATACATAAGTATGTATATCCATCATGCATCTCTGATCGGCACTCGATGTTAGTATTCCCTTCTCCCGTCGGCTCTCTGTTTGTGGATACGCACATATTTGCTACATCCTGGCGCCATGCGCGGAAATGCCAGCTCTAGTTATTTATCATTCCTCTCGGCAAAACAATTTTTAAAGTTAGCATCTTTACATGAAGCAGACGAATAAGTGAATTGTAGTACTAGAGTGGTCGAGTTTTTATTATATTTGATTTTTGCCGTAGATCAAAATTAATTTTGACTCTTGTCACCCTCGGGCTACACCCATGTTATTCCATACTATTGTTTGAATATTTATTCATGGGCAAAACCTTTTACTGAAAGTATTTGCCACGTTACGCACATATATACTTGTTTTAGAAACTAGTTGGGTTCCTAAAACAAATATATATGTGCGTAACTCGCCACATTTCATGGATCTCAACTAAATTACTTCCCTTCACTCTTATGATCACTAGGATTTGTATTCCTATTCGCCGTAGGTGGATTAACAGGGATAATCCTGGGTAATTCATCAATTGATATCATCTCACATGACACCTACTATGTTGTAGCCCACTTCCATTATGTCTTATCAATAGGAGCCGACATCGAGCTAACGTCGACGTTACTCACACATAATTGAAAATAAGAAAAATTACCTACCAATTCCAAATGCTATTGTAGAAACGGGAATGAGAGGGCGCAGTTAACATTGTTAAATGACTCAATAAAAAAGAAAGTTAAAAAAAAATAGAGCTGATGGAGAAATCGTAAAGAGAGGAACAACGATTACGAGTGACGTAGTCGCGGAACCCGGAATATCCGATCTGCCTGTCGTCTCGGGATACCCCAGTGGCAGTGGTTCCTTCACCGGTACCCAGAAGAGGTTACTGACCGACGAAGAGCTGCTTTCTAGCGACTCAGATGCGGAAATGGAGACAACTCAAGTGGATAGACTACCGCAGGCAGCGGGAAAAAGAAAATTAAGTCCGACAGGAAGGAAAGGGCCGGAGGTTCTCCACCTACGAAAATGAATCCGCAAGCTACGCAAACCTCTACGAGGTAAGTTTTGTACAGTCGGTGGGAACTAAAAAGGCCTTGTGTTGCGAAACGCCCAATTTCAATTACAAGCCAAAATAAAACTTTCTGTTTCAACCCCCACAAATAAATATCTCCTAAACATAATATAACAACCTTACAATTAAATAAGAACTTATTAAACAAATTAAACCCCAACCAACATAATCACAAATATTAAAAACTTCTCCTTGCATCTGAACTCACCTCAATATGCAATCGAATGTCCTCGACAAATATTACCCTCAATAACCTCCATTCAAACATTCGACCACACCTAACATCTTTCAACGCACCTCAACAACGACCCAAGTCATCTCAACATTCCAAGACATTTCTCGCATTCGAAGTATCTTTCGACGCATCTTAACGACGACCCTTTCGTGACTTGAAAAACTGGAGAAGCGAGATTAAATATTTTTAATCTGAGGTACGTTTCTAAAGTTATATAACGCATCTGTACAAATTTGTCTAATTGTAAGTGTGGCAAAATCTGAATCTTTGTCTAAAACACTTTCAAACTTAATTAGAACACATTCATTTTTTGCGTCTTCTGCCGAACAAAGCTGTGCGTGTACATCTTTCATGACTTGCAGTGATTCCTTTAACGACGGTGAAGAATTTTGTAATTTTACTTTGCTTGCACTACTCCGATGTAATTGCTGTGAATAGTTTGTAAATCACTTTTAACCTGATTATCTTCAAATTTTTTTCTGACTTGTTTTGATAGCTGCACATTTTTTCGGATCATCCACACACAACCACACTTTTTTATTTTTCAGTTCAACGTTAATTTTATTTTCTAATTGTATACGCACAGATGGTAAATAATTTCGTAGCGTGGTCCTGCTCGGTAATGTACTATTGGGGTATTTGTTCCAAAATGATATAAATGAATCGTTGTTTAACAAAGTAAACGCCAGATTACACTGAATCATCATTGTATGTAAATCAAATAAGAATTGTTCGTATTTCGCAGCGACACCGGTTTTGATATTATTATGGTTTGCACTTTGCACATGCCGTTTACAATGTGTTTGTGACCAACACGTTAGATATATACCACACACTAAACATTTAATTTTTACGCCGTCGTAAGTCAAATCCGGGTAATCCTTAATTAACCTATTCACTGTCTTTAATGATAGCTGTTTCCTCAATCTACGTACCTTCGACATTATTAAAAACAGAACACAGAGTACTTCGCTGCTGCTATTACGTACGCTCCAAGCGGCAGCGAACTAGATACTGACTAGTGTTTCGCATGCGAGAGTCCGTACGTTAGCTGCGCCGTTAGTGCGCACCCGAATTTGCCTACTCTACTTATTAATCCACCATTTACCGTCGTCGGATGATAGAGCCAGTTTATTTTGTACCACTGTGTTCTTGCGTTTTAAGTACACAGCCTTATTTTTTTAACGTTGTTGCCCAAAAAAATTGATGTATTAAATATTCGTAAATTTCCTAAAAATCATCCGTATTAATTTCTAAAATAAAGTGTTGGTATCTATATAGCAAAAACTAATGTTTTCAGCATACTTGCGTCCATTAAAAATTAAACATTAACCATTCTGAACGTTTCAAAACTGAAAATTTGATGTAGATGGGCTTGTTATAACCGACTATGAGTCACTCCATCTTAATAGTTACAAAATTTTCCCTGACTATGGAAACATCTTTAAAGTTTAACTTTGCCGTTAAACTTTCATCCATTTTTGAAATTCAACAATGTTTAGTGAATAAATTCTATTAATTACGTATTTTATCTTTCATTTCTTTAAGTTAAGATAAAACATTGTTTCAAGTTAAACAAAATATTAAGGTGGTGGTAGTGGAGGCACAATATGGAGATGCTAACTAAGGAAGTGTTGGTACAATATGGAGGTGCTAACTCCACACTATCTCTGTCTCTCGTTAACACTTTGAAATCCCATTAAGGGGTGACTTTTCCCTCGATGAGACTAATACCGGCGAAAGTTATCTACTGATATATAAGATACCATATGCAAGTTTTATCTGCGTTCATTTTTGTTGTGAGTCAACACCAATAATTTTTATATATCTGTGTTATGTTGTTACGAAGCGTGGAGTTACAGAATACAGTTTGTACTTCTTAAGCGTAGATTAGTAAGTCATCATTAGTTGACCCTACTAGAATTTTTGCCTAATCCAGAGATATTCTAACCTCTAGTAAGGCCAACATTATATTAACGTGAGGCTTATTACGGTTTTACTTCCTTATTTGAGAAAAAGGCATATTCATTGCATACTTCGCTTTCTATCCGTAACCAACACATGTGGGACGAAGTCAGGCTTTTGTCTAAATCTTTGAACTTTTGCCAGCTTATCGCAATTGTCGGTGATGTTGATAGTTGAGGTTTGATCTACCTTTCGGATAACGTCTTTGGATCGTTTCAACTGAACTCCTCTAGCTCGTTCGTCCGAGAGAGTCCAGCAGCGGATATCCCGATTCCACGGTGAAGCGACCAATCCAAACAATTTGGTTAGAAACATTCAGCGGGTCAAGATTTCGTCTCACAATTTGTGCTCGAACGTAGTGCGATCAATATTAGGATCCGAAATTGTGTGGATTTCAATAGCGTCACACGTCCTGGCGCTTCTGCCCACCAGATATATAATACCTTTGGCGTAAAACAAAAGATTTGTGCCTTTTCTACGGGATACTTGCTTCCCCAGCGAGCCAGGAGATAATAGCTTACGGATCTTGACCTTCGCCTGAACCATGTGCCATAGAAACCGCTTATCAAGGATCGGGCACAGATACCTGACCTGCTCAGTCCATTATAACGTCTCACTATTAAGTTGTAAGTTAGTCGGTAGCGGCGAAATCTTTGAGAATTGGATGGCGTTAGTCTTCGCCGAGTTAAGAGATAGTTTCTCTGCTTCCACTTTCTCCACCACTCGGACATTAATTAGCAATGTAGCCGCGGTAACCAATCGTACCGACCTGATTTACATCCGCTGTTAATTCAGAAAATATGGTATAAAATATGCACTTAGTTTGAAATTGGCTTGGAATTTTGTATAAATTCTTACTTTACCAACAAAATTTAGTGGCAACGTTACAGTATCATTATCTGCAGAAGTATGCTTGGTTTGCATAGATTGATGGTTGCCACTTGTTTCTCTTAGCTTCACAACAGTTATTTTACTTATTTAAATTAATAAATAATTGTCACATCGCTTGTTAGTATAGTATATCTCGGAGGCGTGAGGATTGGAAAAATGAAACTACTGTCGTACCTAGATTTCAAGCATGACGCAAGAAAATGCATTCGTTTTAGTATAAAGGGTTAATCGGTGTAATTTCGAAGCAATTTCTATAGAAACTTCTCACATGCACCTTAATTTCTCGTGCTTGAAGCCAGCATGTCATATCTTATCCTATGGAGTGCTTTTCTGAAGGTACGTTCCATCAATCTTAAATTACAGGAATTTGCAATAAATACGATCTACATTTAGAAGGTCACAGGGATACTAAATTAGAGCGATATATTCTACTTCACCCAGTACACAAAGGCAAAATATAACGATTTTAATAAGGAAGGAAATATAATAATAATAATGATTTATTTCCATCGTATAATAAATCAAAACACATAAAATTGGAAAATATTCTAGGAAATCTCAAGGTTTTTTTTGTCAAGAGCAGTTGTAACTGACCTTGCTCTTCCAAAAAAGACCTGGATGTGTATGACATAATCTATCTTAACTTAATGTCTAAAAACTACACCTCTACCTACACCTCTGCGCGCAGATAATAGAAAAGAAAAAGAAAAAAATTAAATATAAGACAAATTAATGAAATAACTGAATTAAACCAAGCTACAGCACAACATATTCTATGAACAAAAAATAATGTGTAACTATGTGTACTACGCCCTGACCACACCATACTCCCCCTCAGAACTACTTGCTTTAATTTTGCCTTAAATAATCCCTTACGTAACTGCTTAAGATGGATCGGTATTTTATTATAAATTTTTACTATTTGATATGAAAATGATCGCACAAACAGTGTAGTCCGATGTATTGGAGGAGCCAGAGAGCCCCGAAATCGTAAGTTGATAGTATGGACGTCCGTACGAAACTTTATTTTGTTATATAGACACGATGGCTGTCTATCCACAATTATTTTATAGTATAATGTGGCACTCTGCAGGAGTCCTCGACGATAACTATAACTATACCTACTATTATATATTATACTAACTACTCGACTATAACTTATGCGACACATGATCTCGTTTGCGAATACCAAATATCATGCGCAGACATGAATTCTGTACTCGTTGTATTCGTGCTTTGTTCTCTGCAGTAATACATGTCATATAAACTGGACTACTATATTGAAAACTTGAGAGAACTAGAGTGTCACACAAATATTTTTTTGTGTCGACAGACAAGCAATAACGATGAGGATAGGTTAGATATAAGTTCATAGTTCATTCAGAGTTCGCCACATGTGTGTTATATCTAAGAGTGCTGTCCACTGTCGGTCCTAAGTTCTTAGCCTCCGCTTTAATAGGAATCAGTATTCCTATTAATGGTGCCAGTGCACCATTAATTTTTAAGTTTAAAACATTTGCATTTAGATACGATAGACCAGTCTCATTTCCAAAAAGCAATACAACTGATTTAGATGGGTTTATCAATAAAGAATGTTTACTAAATAGAATCCAAATCGCGTTGAATATTTATCAATTAAGATTGAGCATCACCTAATTTAAAAGAATGGTGCAACTGCACATCATCAGCGTACATGTGGATTCTATACGTTCTGATGCACTTGTGAAGGTATGAAGTATAGATATTAAAGAGCGGGGGGCCAAGTATGGACCCCTGAGGTACTCCACGTGAGACTGAGTAGAGCAGCTGTTCAATTTTACACACTGTTGTCGGTCACGTAGTAAATGTCTTGGTGAAGAGGAAAGGCCAGTGTAGGTAAGTATACTATCTAGGTCTTGATCAAAGGTATCGAAAGTTCTACTTAAGTCTAGCACTATCAAAACTGACGCCATACCATTAGCTAAACTAGTTATCACGTCATCTATAATATTTAGGAGAGCCCTCGCGCAACTGTAACCCGGCCTAAAGCCGGACCGAGTGTTAACTATAATCCCATTAGCTCTAACATTCTCACTCAATTGACGATTAATAATTTTCTCAAGCAATTTGGACATTACCAGAAGCACACTTATGGGTCGCAAATCTTTGTAACCTTGAGGATTACGACTCTTAGGTAGGTCACAACACCTCTTTTCCAGGCATTAGGGAAAACATTTTGCAAAAGACATTCATTGATAATATGAGTCAAGTATGGCAATAATGTCATACCCCCTCGCCCTCATCAATTCTGATAAATGATTTTTTTTAGGTATTAGAGAGCGATGTTCATGTGGGCCAGCGCCAACCCCCCAGTAGTCATTACAATTCTTACGCAATAAACACAATTAACATAAGAGGTAAGAAGTAGCTTAGCGTAAGTTGGTAATTAATCAAAATACTATATCCGTGAAGTATATAGAGACACGCATAACAAAACCCAGAGATTTCATGCCTTCAGTATACACATCGTTAATATGCGATTTAAAGGTAAGAATGACCCAAATCTTTTAATTTCAAGTGCTGGCACCTATGATCTGAAGGGGCAATAGATAAGGTGAACAAGAACGTTGTCTTGTTGGAGAAACCGATTTCTCGCTTTTTAACACTTATTTCTCAATAGAATTTAGGCGAGCAAGGGTAACAATAATATTGAATTTTCTCGTGTAAAACTTTACCTATGTTCTAATACTGATTTCATCACGTACAGACAATAATTGTGTAGGCCGTTTGAATTGTTACGGTGCGTAGAAAGATATAATTTCACTATGCAATTTACGTCCGCTTTATTTTACTATCTAGTTTACACAAAAGAGTATGCTGGAAATAAAGTTGTCGTAATAGCGCTGAAGAACTTTTCCAATTATTCGTTCGAATATTCGTTTTTGTTGTCTTTGCTCAATTATACCTGAAATAACAAAGACAGAAAAATATAGTTTATCTGTGCTGTGCACTTTGTAGTGATCTTAACATACATACTATCGAACGCGGCATTTCGCTGAAAATTCCTTTCTATTCTGCTCATACGATCAACGTGGTAGAGATACGATAGATAGTGTAACATCATTATGCGACCGCTGAAGAATCCTAAGATTGTTACCAACAATGGACGATGGCCCCACTTTCTTGCTAGATAGTCAAATACCAGCATACTGGAATAATTAAACATCATTGATCCTAAAATACTGCAACAGAATTAATCGATGTTTTCTGTCGGCCAATATAATTCGGAGCAACATACCTAAAGATTACACGATTCATAATACTAATTGGCCTCATTGCCGGTCGAGAGAATATATACACGGCTGAGCCGTAAATCATGTTACTAAAGAGAATGTGTGATGGGCTGTATTCAACGAACCTAGAATATAGAAACAAAGATTATAGAAGCATATCGATCAGAGTAGAAATAGTTACCTGTGCCATACATTTGGATTAACTGCATAGATGGACATGAGAAAATAAGCGACACGTCCCTGAATACTGGCGGTGAAGTAAAAATTATCCACGCATTGATTAAGTAGATCCTCATCCGTCAATTGAGTATTGTCACTGGTCATTTTATAATATCTCCATAAGAAATCATGCTAAATCCATAAGAATGGGTAATTTTGATCCGAAGGCATGACGTCAATTCGACATCTATTTTGACAAACATCATTTCACATTTTGGCAAATAACATCGATCAAATTTAATTTCGTAGTTATATCGAATATCGTTATAAGATCTGAAAGTAAGGAGATCCATCAATTCTGATTAGACCAACGGAGGAACTAAATTTTTATAAAGAATCAATTGCTATCAATTTATATTTAATTCAAATTATTTTCTCAAATTGAGAAGGTGATTCGATTAGTTCGGATTAAACCCGGTTTACACATAAACAATATAAAAATAGGAGTTGTCGTCGATCATTTTTACTATAACCATACTGCGGATCGACGACCTCTAAGCATAAGCGCTCGTACAGAGTCGTGTCGATTTAACACATCCCTCAGTCAAGCCACACTCTGTCCGCCCTTCACGCTAGTCAATCTTTAGTGTGTAGTCAAAAATTACGGCATCTTTAACTTTGTTATCTATATTTTTAATTCGTTTTCTGTGGCTAGGATACCTGTTCTATATAGTGTTCGTTGTTTAGTTTCTTCCTCCGTTATTTTCTTTTTTTGTTTTCGATTACTGTTATCATCTTTATTCTTACATTAGCTTTACTATATACCTTTTAATTGAGCATTTCTAGAATTCCTTCCTATTTTAATTAAATTAAATAAACAAGATGAGGGACGCGGTTAGGAGTCTCTTCATTTTACACAGACAATCTGGAGAAAGTTGCTGACACAACAACAATTTAAATGAGGATGCACAAAGCATATGCAAATGTAAAACTTTGTTACAGGATGATATCTCCAAAAATAAAATACTTTGAATCACAAACATTACAACCAAAAGATGGAAATGAAAATAGCCCTAAAATATCACCTACTTAAACTAGGAAAAGCTCAAGATCAAATCTGCAGTTCATGCCAAGAAGATTGGAAGACGGCAGAACACATTCTAGGCAAATATGCTGTTATCAGTCGCAGATGACATCGACATTTCAGTGGGCAATTCCTTGCATCTACTGAGCTGAAGGAAGAACATCCTACAGTACTACTATGTTTATTAAAAGCGTGTAACTATTCTAACACACATGAGGGCATTTTGTTACAACAGATTTGTTAAGGTCGCAGTACCAAAGGCATCTGTGCCGTGACCTGACTATATTAATAGCAACTATTAATATTATGATTATATGATTTTCATAATAAAATTTCATAATCTGTCATCGGGTTTTTTTATAGTTAAGAATATTCTTAATTCAATAGTAATAAATGAAAAAAATAAGAAATACGATCTTAAGCAAGTACCATTGATATTACTTATAGATGTAGAACATCTTGTTACAATCATCAAAAGAATTGCTGAAATAATTTCTATCTATTACTTTATAAATGTATTATCTAAAAATTCGGTACAAATTAATTCCATACGTATGTATGTACATTTACTCCGGTATACAGCTACGTCCTGCATACCAACCGCCTTCTGCGTACCACTACGAAACATTATCAAAAGTACGGCTGGCACCTTTTTTGCTAATTATGTAGAACAAGTACAACGGTTGTAAACTTATTACGAGTAATAAATACTTATGAATATTTATCTTTTGTATGCCTGTGTCCATAATAATCTTGAAGTTATCAAACAAAAAAATAAGATAAATTCAATATATATGGTAAGTAAGATACTGGAACACATTAGAAAATGCCTGGAAACAATAACCGAAAAAAATAATGCTAAAATAGTTTTCTCATAGTATTGATGGAATCATTCAGGGCGAACGCAATACAAAGAGAGAAAAAAAATATACTAACCAGGAACATGTTTCTGCCTACCCGGCGTCATCAGCATGGTTTCGAGAGTATTTTAACTCTATCCTGTGTTGCTGTTATCTCGCACTTGATGCCACAACATTTCGAAACGACAACTCAGATCTCTCTGGTGCTAAGAAACACATACCTGCCGTTTAGAAAGCAGCGACATAAACTGGGTACTGTTTCCCGCGTACTGTTATAAATAAAACAATTTTTGCCTTTAATTTATTTTTGAACTGGTGTGATGTTTTGCAGGCTTTGAGATCATGTGGAAGCTTGTTGTGATATTCTATGGCTTTATAGTCAGGAACCCTCTCAGAGTCGTCCTATGCCGAGGCACGTTCGAACAACCCGACCCACAAGTAGACATTACATTGTATATTTCTTGATTATAGATAGATTTTCGTTCGTTTTTTTTTTTTTTTGTAAAATAATGAGACCTAGAGGTAATGTCTTTTATTGCCTGAAGTATGGCCTGTCTGAAGTTATTTGAGAGATCTCCACTATACATCTCACAACCCTCTTCTGAAGAATAAATAAATCATTAGCCTTCTTTGAAGAACCCCAGAAGGTTAGGTCATATCGCAAGCTTGATTCCATGCAAGCAAAGCAAAACATTCTAACAGAATCTGAATTGATATTCTTTGGCAATTGACGTATGCCACAGAAACCCGTGCACAATCTACGCTCGAGCTCATCACAGTGTTCTTGATATTTAAAACGCACATAAAGCACTTGCAAATGTCCTTAAGGGTATTTCCTGTTTCAAGGTATTGATGAACGCTGGCTTCTCTGAATTTGTGGAGTAACCTTTGCAATAGTTCAAAAAGATTCGAAAATCGGTTAGCTCACTCATCCTGAAATCCTTTAATAAGTTTTCATGAGTGAGTTCATTTAGATTTTGGAACCAATCTTTCACCAATTTGCGCTTTTCTTTTCTTTTCTTCTTGATAGCCTCAGCCAGTGCAATAACGATACAACATAGTTCCGTTTCATGCAATATGTTCACAGTCAATACTGGAGGCAAAAATTAAACCAAACAGTTCATATGAATATCACCAGGAGTAGCTAAGAAGATGCTATCTCTAACAAAAATACCGGCCGAATTACTGCTAGGGCATTCAGCTTTAAACCACCATTTGTAAAACGGGAAAAGAGCAATTATCGTGTACTTCTTGATAATACAGCAAATTACCTATGAATAAAAATTTTTATGAACTGAAAAAATTATCAGTGAGCTATAACTTAATTTAAGGAACTAGAAGTCATTAAGACGGCTGCTGAATTTAATTTTTGATGAAGATTTTATTATCCTATTGTATCTACATATGTACACTGGCCGCAATTAAAGATGTTTGTCAAATAATTTTTATTACTATCAAAAATTCTTATACCACTGATAAACATGTAAATGAAAAACAATTCAACAAAAGGAAAGTAAATAAGGTTCGTCTAACGCGTCTATCCTCAGATGTTAAAAATAATCGCAATAAAGGCTTACTATTTGTCCATAATGATGTTCTGCGACTGACAGTGTTCCACCACCGTTGCACTAAAAACGTTACCGACTGAAACCGATGTTGCACAACTAAGCGATTCAAAAGAAAATCTTCGCGGGGGTGGTCTTTCTGGGTGCAATTTGTAATCCACAAGTTCCATGCCGCAATAAAGTCTACGCGTAATTTCCCGGAAACTAACACCGTCTTCATGTAGCCCAATAATCCGGTCACATTTATAAAGTGCACGTTCTCGTCTGCGAGGCATCACTTACTATTGGTTCAAACATACTGGACGCATTTTACTAATTTTTGTTCATTTGAATTGCATCTAGCGAATCCTGTAAAAGCATGTGCAGAACATCTGGCTCTTGTAAATGTTGAAAAACAAGCTAGACTAATGCACCTTCAATTCAATTTTAACAAATACTCCAACAATTTAGGCGTGCTGCAGTGTTAATTGCAGCGAATGAGTTATATGAATTTTTCCAAATGAAAAAATTTGCATTCAAGAGCTACTGTTTTACTTTGAATATTCATTTTATATATGTGATCTTATGTATCAAGGAATAAAGTCACCATTAGCTTTTTCTTGTTCTGAAGAAGAAATCAAATATGCTGAGTAAATTTGGCTGACTTCGTTATATTTTAAAATTGTGTGCTAAGTGTTGTATAAGGATATCCTTTTTGGGAAGATTTTCAAAAATACTTTTTTCTTACTGAACGTTAGATGAATATGAATAAGTTCAAATCAAGTTGTAGATATTCGCACGTTATATGCTATTACCATAGTTTTCATAAATACAAAATGAAATTATTTAGACAGCTGCATGCTGTCAATTGATTGAGTGTACGAAATAATTAGAGTTTCTTAAATATAATTCAGCGTATATTGCAATTGTAAATATGAGTGCTGAACCAAGTAATAATGATGACTTAAAGCCTGACGTGGCGATGCTGGTAGGAATGTCCAAGAAAATCGCTAGCTTTGCCGAGAGCAAGAGATCCAAAAGCGTCCAGCTCTTCAGTCAAATAGAGACGATGAAAACGAAATTAGTGAGTATATAGCAGAAAAAAGCAACAGACAAGAAGAAAAACTATAAAATATCGAAAAGATCCTATTTTAAAGTGATAGATTTTTATACAAGTTGAGTAATAAAAAACTATAGCTATGTTTAGTTCTACACGCAACCTGTTCATTAAAAGTTTTTGCAGTTAGTATCTTAACCTGAGCTAACAGTTTCAAATTATTTTAGACTCGTATTATTTTCTATTGTACCGAGAATCATAACCAACTTTGATATGCTTAACAGATTGACGTACTCCTCATTGCTTTTTTAGATTTCATGGATTGTTATTGAAATGATTTTCTATTTCTAAAATCAATTAGTTTGAGTTATTTTGACTTTTTTATGTTGTTTTTTCAGAAATACAATTAAATGAATTTATGCCACATTTTTGCAATAAAAATACGTTAATTAGTTTATTACATACGGAGTGCTCAGAAGATCAAATTTACAAATATTCAAGTCGGGGAAATCGATTCTTTTTCTTACAGATATTTACAATTAAAAAAAAAATCCATTTGATGCGCGGCATTTGCATCACACAGTATGTGGCCAAATGTTTTTAACTGATCAATAATAAATACGCTATGGATTTTTGGCAACGATTTTTAATAACAAATAATAGTTTACAATATCGAACGTGTGTTCATATTCTTCTCTTGAAATCTTGACTGTAAAACTGGCAAACAAAAATGGCAATTATAATGGAAGTGAAACTGAGTTTCATGGTATGATATCTAATAGCTTATAGAATATTAATTTATCACCATGTAACATTGAGAAAACTTTTATTCTGTATGTGTAAAATGTTTTTCAAGAAGAGAACTATAATTAAGGTCAATCAGATAAGAATACAGTTACATATAGGTATATGAACACATAAAAAGAAGCATTATTTCGTGATCGGCTGCAATCTTCAGTTTTGTTTTTTTACCGTTGTCCTTATCTGCAATTAAAATAGTTTTCATTTCACACTATCTGCACACTCAACACTATAAATATTTAAAATTGCGTCCTCAAACACGATCACAGCTTATCTTAATCTTAGAACAACGGTCGCTGCCCACATCCTCAAAAATTGTATAATTTTATGTATTTGAGAGAATATGATAGGAGTGACGGATATTTGTTTGATGAGTTTTATGTTGTGAATTTGTATTCACAAAATATTAACGATGTCTTTTCATTACTTTAGTACCTGTCGACGACCCTTAAGCCTGCATGTAACAAAAAAGTAGTGTAATATTAGCATAGGCTTCCATGGCCAGAGACAGTTAGACCTAAACGTGTTCCGGGTTCGGACCGTGTCATGGTTAAACGAAAATTCGACGTTTTGCCTACAAATACAATATGAGGTTTCTTCAAGAGAAGGAAAGGTGGTAGGCAACAGTTAGCACGGTAACTCAACGCGTAAACCTAGCCACAGGCGAAACTAACTGAGCGGGAAGCAGTTGATCACGGTAACTTAGCATGTGAACAATGCCAGAGGCGAAAATCAACTGCCGAGATACGAGAGGAACAGTACGCTTTTATGCGGGGCCTGTTGCTGATTGATTGGGTGTTGTGGTCACTGCTAGACAAGGATTGGTCGTTAGGGACGGGTTTCCATATGTCTGCGAAGGAGTAACCTGAGGATCTTTATGGATTCTCTAATTTTTCGATTGTAATAGCGGGAAAGTAATGAAGTCGCACTGAATAATATCTGGTGGCCAGTGTCTAGATGATGTTCAGCGATAGCCGAATTCGAGAGGAGGCGTGTTCTAACGCAACGTTAGTCCTGTTTCACAGATACACACCAAATCACACGAACAAGGGATTCTATAAACACCTTTACTTACTAAGGGGAAAATTTGTCTTTGAGAGGCGAAAGAATTTCTGAAACCTTTGAGAGAAGTTTGAAAATGGTTTTGATGTTTTGTTTTTTCAACGTGTTACCTATTTTGTCATTAACCTGTGGATATAGGGAAGATAAGCGGTAGCTGAATTGATAACCGGATGAAGATGTTTGTTGATGATTCTGTTAATATCCCTATTATGGAAACTATTTTTGAGAAGAGCCTTCCATACATGATTCGTCTCAGTGGGAAGATTGTTGGGTTCAGAGACTGTCACCGCCCGGTTTGATAATTGAGAATTTTTGTGCCGCGTGAAGATGTGAGGTGGCATTATCCGTGTGTGTGGGTTTTCGGTAAACGGAGTCACCTAAGCTACGATCGGAGTTACGTGTGACTAGTACATCAAGGAACGGGAGTACACCGTTATGTATTCTGTTATGTTATCTATTTCCAGAGCGAAATTGATATCCGGGTGTTGTCGATTGAGATGGTTTAGGACACCAGATAAAGAGTCTTTGCCATGAGACCAAATGATGAAGGTGTCATTAACATATTGAAACCATACCTTAGGTTTCAGAATCGCCGAATCAAGGGCAACGGATAAAAAAGATTCCATGAAAATATTAGCCACGACAGGGGAGGAGAGGAGAGTCATTGGCAGCACCAGATAACTGGTTGTAAAATTGTTCTTGGAATGTGAAATAAGTAAAAGTGAGACATTTTTCCATTAGACAACTTAGGTTAGCAGATTCACCATCCCGTTTCAGAAGTTGTACGATAATATTAATTGAATTATGGGTAGGTACTTTGGTAAATAAGGATGTTATGTCGAAACTGACTAACATATCCCGCGGTTAAATGTGAGTGAGAGATGAGTTCCACGAAATGAGCAGAGTTAAGCACATAGGATGGGGTGTTTCCCGTGTACTGTTTGAGGATGTAACTGAGAAATTTTGGCCTTTTGATAATATAAATTCCTCATCCTTGGATGATGAAAGAATTGCAATAACCTTGGAAATCTGCCTATTGGGAGATTTCTTGGGTGTAAGTTTTTGAAATTTGCGGAGTTTCAGTGGCTAGCTTATGTTGATGTGACTTTGTCGAAGAATCGTGGGATTTAAAGTTTGTGCGAGTTCGAGATGAAGTGAGTAAAATTGCTTGGAAAAAGAATCAAGCTCAAACCGGGTTCATCTGTGTTATAGTAAATATTGCTCGGTTACGTCGTAGTTTATCGTTTGTGTGGAGATTTAGAAAAATTACCACATTCGTTGTGTGTTCCGTTTCTTCACATCCTTCAAACAATTTATTCGATAAGTTTAACCCTGTATTGGCAGTATGCTGGCAAGAGTAAAAGATGTACTGAAGAGAAACTTACTTCCTTGCCTGAGATGGGTTGGGCAACAATACTTATTTTTATTTTGGTTGTTTGAAGTCATGCAATAAATATTTATAAATTGCAAATTGCTGCTGGGAAAACGTGCGTAGTGTGGGCTTCCCTAGAGTTGTGATACGGTATACATTCTTTTCTGTTGACTCTAGTTGTTTCAATAAAGGTCTTGTTACACGCTGATTCCATATACAATATATGTTGTAAGGTCTGCTAGTTATAGTTGATTATTAGTTAACCCTTTGGTAAAAATGCAACAAAAGCGGAAAATTTGAATATGGCGCCATTTTTGCTGTTGTGCTTTCATAGGAAAACCATTCTGACCGTTCGACGGTAGACAGTCTGTTATCATTAAAACTGGATTGCTATTCGACACGACAACCCATTCTTATTGCCACAATTAGTAATCACTAATTGTACGGTTGAATATGGTGCACTTAAAGAAAAAGAACGTATTTATTTTAATGATGATCGCCTTTGACCACAGACAGCAACCAACGAGGGTATTAAAGAAAACATTGCCATTGAGTAAGAAGAATCACCTCAAACTTCTATCACAACTTTGTCGTCGTTCTGTAGGGATAATATTGAAAAGAGAAAAGTATCATCCACGTAAGATCCACTTAATTCAAGAATTACTGGATGATGATTTTGGCTGACACGCTGGAGTTTTGCAAAAGAATGATGGAAATTTGTAATGTAGACAAACAATTTGCAAGTAATGTGGTATTTTTTGATGAGGCTACTTCCTTAAATGGAATCACCACACTTCAAGGTATTGGTCAAATGAGAATTCTTACTGGATTCATGAAGCCCATATTCAACATGTACAAAAGTTAAATGTTTGGGTGAGAATTGTAGAAAACATGCTTGAAGGCACATTTTTTATAGATGGAAACTTGAATGGGGAGTATTTGGATCTATTGAATACGCAAATTACTCCAGACTTTTTGGGATCATCTCAAATCACGTGTTTGCTTTAGACGATTAACTATTTTGCAAGGGTTGAGATAATGGATAGTCGTTGGAGACTTGAAAAAGGAATTTCATAACAGGCTTGCATATTGTTAGGAGATAAACGGCGAGCAATTTGCGTTTAAAATGATTTTGGTTACACGGGATGATTTTCATTTTGTTATTAATTTACAATAAATAAAATTAGTTGTTCAATAAATGTGAAGTCCTTTATCTTTCAATTATTTACGGGAAATGGTACTAAAACCAGTATGTATCTGGAAGACAAGGTCTATTATAATCTACAAAAATATACATAGTGTCCCATTTTTAAAAAAAGTTAAGAGCACTTCCGGTTAAATCGAAAGTACAGTAACAATAAACAATTCGAAATCAGATGCATTATGTGTTATTACACCTACCTGCGAAACCTCATTAATATAATCATTTCCGTTTTAAAGGTATTTCCTTGGTTCCATACTTTATCCCAACTCTGCATATGTAAGATGCTGTAAAGTTATAATTCCAGATATGTAGTTAATGCTGAAATACCTTGGAACAAGTGAAGAGGATGATAGGTCAATAGTTGGAAAACTCAGACCTCACGCCATGTTTAAATATACGCACTTCACTAGTCGTTCAGGAAACTCAGGAAACGTGCAAGTACGGATTGAAAAATTAAATACGCAAAACAGGGCAATGGCCCAATAGCTAATCTTGGGCTATCGGCGGAATACCAAATAAGCTACGTGATGGTAGTAATTTGCACTTGAACGAAAAATTATACCTAGCCTATCTACCGTTTCGCCCTAACTTTTGGGCTTACGGGAAAAGCAGTAAACGTTGCCAGATTTAGACTATTACATACTTTGATATAGCAGGTTGGTGCTGTATACTCACGCTACAGCTCACGCTAGCTTCATTGTTACTATTAGAAGGCTAAAAACTGTACAGGCGAATCTTTACGCGAGGCTGAATACATAGAAAGAAAACAACTTACTTTATTCTTTTTTGAAGTGCAAATATGTATATCTTCAACAGACTATTTTAGTTAGACGAATACTTGCAGAACGATGTTATACAATGCTAATCTATCAAAATGATATTCATAATGCAGAATAACCACGAGCAGATCGGTTAAATATTATAATTAGTTACTTCAGAGATTCACATGTTAATCCTAAATAAAACAAGAATTCATTATTATTCCGAGAAATTAATCTGAAATGAAGCGTCTAATAATGAGGACGATGAAGATGAATCTGGTAAATTGAGTCATGCTGTATTTTGTCTAATTTTCACACATCTTCTAAACTCAAAAACAAGCTAGCAGAAACGCTGAAATAAACATGACAGAATATTATAGCTTTTATGTCTTATAATTTTGTCAGTTTTCAGTAGCAACATTTTAATATTCTTGATCCATAATTACAAAATGACGATATGTTATTGTAGGTTTAAAATCAGACAGCTATTAGGCGTTTTATTTAAATGTACGTCTATAAATAATTTTTTTGTGTGAAGTGTTTTTTTTTCAGTTATACTAAATTTATTTTATTCATTAGAATTCTTACTATTGTAGATAAGAGCAAAAGATGAACGTTTGGAAAGAGCCGGCCAAGTAAATAGTACGCATAGGCAACTGATAGATATGGCTGCGTTCTACTTGGGTATCGATTCCACTGAAGTAATGGAAGGGGTTTTGGATGAGCCTATACATATTGCGCTTTTGGAATCTTTTGTGAAACGAGGTGGTAGATGTACGCTAATGTTTTACCATCAAGACGGTGAACCTTTTTGCGTCGGTTAGTCGATTCCCCCTGTGCAATAACAATGCGCTAATGTTTACAATTCTAGAAAGCGGAAGATATGTCCCGAACGTACCTAAGGATCAGCTTATTAAACGAATCTACGTAACGGATGGTAGTATGATGCCTATGGATAACAAAGCGGTCATCGTATATAGAACGGGTAATGACAAGACGATCGAACAGAAGAACGCTACTGACGTAAGTTATTAATTTGCTCTAAGTGGGCGATATCTTCCTCAGGTTGTTACACTTTTAGGATGTCAGCTATGCGGTATTTAACATGAAGGAGATGCCAAATGTCGTCGCAGCTGTTTCGAAGCTGATCAACATGTTGCTTCAACCGAATATCGAGTTGACTAAGGAATGGGGTGATCTTAGCAAAACCCGGGAGGGTATGGAAGTGAGGAAGCAATTTATGGGAGATTTTCAAAGTTTCGTTAGCTTTCTCGAGAGTACGTGTTAACATTAGGCACATTACAAAAATATTTCCTATAATTCTGCTATAAGTCAAAGAACTTTTAGTACTAAAAGCAATATGCGGCGGTGAAACGTCGATTTTTTACAGAAAAAGATATATAAGTTATCATAGCATTCAAAAACAAAATTGAAGGTGCATTGCAAAATGCAGCTTTTGAGTTGTCCTAAGCAAATTGGCAAAGTGAGCCAAATCCGATTGATAATGTGTTTATTTTTAATGAAATTCTGCATTTCTAGGGCTCCATAATAGTTGTCCTAATACAAAAACTTTTATAGAAATACAAATTTTCGAAATTTAATTTTATAGCGTCAGCCATATTTTTTTAATGTTGAACTCTGCCTTGATTTGATGCGTAACTGTGCTTTTCACCAGCGGTAAATTAAACCTCTTGACCTCTTGTTGGCAATCTCCATTCCGGAATGCATTTTCCCCAAAACTTTCAAAATTCTTCGTTGTCTACAATATTTTGTGGAATGTTGCACACACTTAACATAAAAATAAAGTCATATAGAAGTCAATAATATGGTATATTAACAGGTACTGTTTGCCATTAACATGTCTTTTACCGCTTATCTTCCCTATATCTACAAGGTAACGGACTGGATCAGTAAAATTTTGAAAAAACAAAACATCCAAACGATCTTCAAACCTCTCTCAAAGAAATTCTTCCATCTCCCAAAGACAAATTTCCCCCCTTAGCGAGTAAAGGTATTTGTAGAATCCCTTGTTCGTGTGGTTTGGTGTATATCGGCGAAACGGGACGCTGTATCAAAACTCGTCTAACAGAACACGACTATGAACATCATTTGGACATTGGCCACTAAATATTATTCCGCGCGACTTCATTACTTTGTAATTCTTCTCACTGTTACAATCGAAAAATTAGAGAGTCCATAGAGATCCTTAAACATCCTAAGAATGTTGATAGGGGAAACCCGTCACCCGTAACGACTAATCCTCGCCCAACCGTGACCGTCGCACCCAACCAACCAAAGATAGGCCTCACTCACCGCCGGCATAAAAGCGTGCTACTCCCCCGTTCCTCTGGCGTGGTTTCAACGTTGAGTTACCGTGCTAACTGTTGCCTACCAACTTTCCCTCTCTTGGAGAAGCCCCATACGATTGTGGGCGAAATGTCGAGTTTTTATTTTAATTTTGTCTGTGATTAATGTAATCATGAAATATAAGGAGCACCTACAAATGTTTTTTTTTTCTTTTATTACAAATGCCTCCTGGATAATTAGACTACGATACAATGTGCTGGCAACTAAAAATATTCGTGATATAATGCCGAATATAAAAATAATGTGTAATCAGCTGTGAAGCTATGCGGATATTTTTAGGTCACGCACAAATAATTACTGTTTGCAGATGTCGAGCTATAATGTTATCTCTATTTATAGAATAAATATACTAAATCCTTGATTCACCTACGTATATCAAAATGTTATACGATAAAAGGGAATATATTAATAATAAAAAATAATTAAAAAAGCAACAGAATAAACTTCATGCATTCTTTCGTAAATAGCTTCGCGATCATCAAATTCAAATGCAATATCGTTGTGCCTAAATTCAACATATTTGAAGAGCAATCGTATTGCATACCAGAATTGTAAAAACCATCCTTAATAATAATTATTATTAATAAGTTACTCTTTGCTACACGATATTTTTTCAAATAGCGACAAAGATCGATTTGGACGGCGTTGTAAAATTCGTAGTAAATAAGGAAATGTATGACAAACATCTGTGTAACGTTGCACAAATAAAAATAACCGCCACGTGCGCAGAATTGGTTGCCCAACTTCAAGCTGACGTAAGAGTTTGGACAAAACAGATGGAGAAGGTGGACGACGTTAATTATTATTTTGTACTTCATTGTACCTATATTTCTTTTAATTTTAGGTCTTGACACAATTTCAACAGTTGAGACGCGAAAACGAACTTGCCGGGCCAACAGTCGAAATCGAGTATTGGAGAAGGCAACTAGCTCGATTTACCAGTATCGTAGAATTCATCAATTCGGACATATGCAAAAGTCATTTGCAATGTTTGCATTTGGCCAGGTCAAAAATAATGAAGGTATAACGTGATAATTACCATACGAGGCGATCCATTAATTATTAATTAAAAATTATATGTTCCTCAAACGCTGAAGGTATCGGCATAATCCGTACCACATTTACAAATTGCTCTAATTAACTTAAAAATTCATAGACTTCTATTGCTAAACCTACGACCGAATGGTGCGAGAAAAAAACTCAGTAACGTGCCTTATTCTATTCCTACTTTAAAAACAGGCCGCCTTTTCTTTTCTTTTCTATACATGACTTCGTAAGCGTCTAATGAAGTATTCTAATTTAATACCATGCCCAGTTTATTTTGTATGTTGTGTTGAACTTAACTATTCAAGTCTCCCGTAGCGATAATGTACTATGTGTTCTTTGAACATAGTTTCAAACCTCTCGATATTCCGTGAAAAGGAAGTTTAACAAATTTCCTATTGCGCGTTTATAATCCTTATATAGAACTTTCTTGAGAATGCGATCACCAACACTAGAAAAGTAGCCATTACAAATCACTTTACTTTTTATATATTTCAGTTGTTTATTATATTATACATATTGAGATGTTTTTCAAATGATTAGTTCTGTTTTTTTTTTCAATGCTCCACTTACAAAGTAGTTAGTTAATACTTTAAGTCCTTTTGTTGTAAATCCCCTCTAATTCCTTTTCTTAACTTCCTGAGCTTATTTTTCTCTCTTTTTTTGTGCTTTTTAATTAATTAACAGTTTCGTAATGTTTAAAATTGAATGTGTAGATAAGTTTCGCCGAAAAACATCTGTTGTCGAAAAGATTTTTTCTATCTATCCCTTTTGTTTGCTTGTCTGTCACAGGCATGCCAATCCAAACGACTTGATGCTTTTTGTTGTTGGCCTAGCGATAATTATTTCCGTTGTTATCGACGAGGTTTTCTACAAAAAATATTCTCACGATGTAAATTTAATATGAATTAAGTGCTTTTTCTTTTTTTTTAACTTTTGAAATTATCAACATGCCAGAATTCGAATAATAATAACTACCTAAAGATAATCGGAATCCTGCAAATATTAGATGAAAATCCGACCCGCCGGGACGAAATCGAAAAGTCGCTTCAGGCTAGTCCAAGATTCGAGAATATTGCTCGTCGTATGAACTATTTCCGCATCTGTTCCGAGAGGTCTAGATAGCGGTTAGTGATGCATAACTTTTCCGAAAAAAGTAGCTCTCGCCGGTCTCGCATCTTTCTCGTGACCATTACAGACCGCATTTCTAACCGAGGACGAGGCTAGAGGCGTAGGGTCGGCAACTTCTACTTTTATTATTAATAATGTTGATATTTAATGCGTATTCAAATTAAAATAATAAAAATTAATAAATTAAGGTCAAGGTGTGAACATTATGTACACTTAAAAGCCTTGGCAATTCCAAAGATAAATCGAACATGAAGAAAAGGTCACGAATTTATAAAGTTGCATGTAGTGACTGTGGTAAAATCTATACTGATCGAAATAAACGAGTGATAGGCAGCAGATTCAACGAGCGTCTTAGGTGCTACAGATACGGAAGGAAAGAATCGTCAAGCGTAGCACAACTCATAAACGAAACCGGGCATAATATGAAATTAGAAAACCTGAAATTGGTTAAGAAGTTTGGTGTCGTCTATTTTTATATATTTATACTTGTAAATACATTTTCTTCTCGAGAGTAGGGATAGAACAGGTAGATTTTTTTTCTAACATCATTTGGTTAGAGTTGTTTTCCATGCTATCCCATAGTCCTTGTTATTATATTGATCAATTATAGTGCTTTCTAGATGAATGTTTTTGTTTATTTACGCCATATACTCGAGAACAACTTTCTTGATAGTAACAATTTCCAAAACCATCACTTATAGTCACAACAAAATTCCCATAATCAGGATACAACGTTTCCAAATTTGCTTCAGCATGGATGTGTAGTCTGGTACTTTTCAATATAATTTGTTAGTTACCTATAATAAATGGACATTTAAACGCAGAACAATAGAGAACTTTGTTGGAAAAATATTTTTTGAACAAAGTATTTGTTATTTATGCGTATTATTCTGTGTTGCGTTAATCATCACTAATCTGATTTTCCATCAGATGATATTGATTATCTGTATATTAAGATTTCTTATCTTATGATCTTCAAATGATTTGAAGATTCCTATTGTTCAAATTTTTAATAGAGTGAATAGATACTGTGCGTAAGTAAACATGCGGGCATGTTGTTGACAAGAATTTGATTCCAATTCTCCAACATTGCCCCTTCCAGGTCTTTCTGTGAAACTGCTTTAACTTGGGTCCATCTATCTGTGATTCATTCTGACAATTCACGAGATTAAATAAAAAGCAGTAACGCATTCTCTAAGTAAAGTGGTTTAGTGTAATCTCTCTATGTTTGTTGACATTATCAAAGATACACCGTGGTTTTAAGTGTATTAGCCGATTTGAGATTCTGATCTCGTAATTTGAATATCACCTGCCTGCACTATCACGTACAATGTTTCAATAAAGTAACCGTTGCGTTAGTCGTTTTACAAAAGTGACTTACTTTGGCATATATGTAGATATGGAAGAAGCAAGATAATCTCGTAACTGAAGCACGAAATGTCTGTCAGGATAACATAAAATACTTGTACGCTTTGGAGAAGTATTGCGAACCTTTGTACAGATTGGAGCCCTCTCAAATTCCAGATCATTTAGGAAGTCTTTTGTATACCATTCGAATGATCTTTACGACGTCACGTTACTACAACAACACAGCGAGCGTTACTGCCATTCAAGTTAAGGTGACTAATCAGATGATACATAGTTGCCGCAAGTACTTAAATTGCGAAGGGAAAAAGACCGTTTGGGAGCAGCCACGAGCTGAAGTACTACAGAAGATCCAGGTAAACACTTCTGTTGTGACTCAACGTAAGCAACTTACTGTCTATTGCCTCTAAATTTTCAAGGTATGCTTGGACTTATACTTGAAATACTATCAATGCTTCAAGCATACGCAGCAGAAAATGGCAGACGCCGGAGAAAATCCTTTCGAATGCTCGGAAATGTATGTCTTTGGAAAATTCGAAACGTTTAAAAAAAGAGTAGAACAAGTAAGTATTAAGTAATTTGTAGCATATTTGTTGTTGCACAATGTTTCATTTCAAACGCATTGTAGCGTACATTGTAGAATTGTAGGAAGCTAAAATTTTCTGATAATATAATACATTATTACATAAAGTATCTTTCTAAAATATTTCCATATGTGTCCAGAGTGATCAATCCGCAAGGAATCAGATACTTACTTTGTTATTTTAAACGGAACATACTATGTAGTATTATGTATTTGGTTTCTTCATCTAGAACTAAACTGATATAATATGGATTGACTGCATATGTCTATTTATAACAAATTTCGAGATATTTGTAATATTGTTCTCAGCTGCCTAAATTCAGATACATTTATTTCCGTCAAAAATCCGAAATAGATGTAAATTTATACATCAAATGGTATTATTATTCATCTCAGCAGGGTACGCAAAAAGTCGTTGGTGTCCTGTCTTTTCTTTTCTTGATCGTTCGGTTCCCTGACATCAGACGATTCTGAGATGATGTACATTCACGTACATCGTTACGAAAAGGCAGGCTGTTAATGTTGATGTTGTTGAAAACAATCGACAGCATTCCATTCCTGTTCATTCTCTAACTGGAAATTTCAGAACAAGCAAATATGCCAAAGAATTCAGGGGCACATGGACGTATTATAAAATACACAAAAAATGTATTCGAATGACCATTTTAAAAATCTCCAACTTTGTTAAGCCGTGCGACTGTTGCAAAATAATATTATTCCTCTGGTACGGCAATGTTGTTGGAAATTTTACCGGCATTTGGTTTCAGCGAGACAGCTGTCCGACTCACAATGCGAAAGTTGTTTGAAAGTTCATTTCTTTGTGGGCATACTTGACTCTTTATGTAGGTACTTACCTACGACCTCGAATATTAGATGAGTTACGAATGAGAATTATGCATCTTTCTACATGCATTGCACATATACAGCGTGTCCACGGATTTGGTGCAAACTTATACAACAGTGAACGTTGATACATTTTTTAAACTATTTCGTTTTAGCTTTTTTTATACATATTTTTAGATATAAATTAATCTAATAATATTCTGGTTAACTAAAATAAATTCGTTATTGTAAATATATGAAATATTTGTATGTAAATTCGAATGTGATAAAAAACAACAAATAATTTATTCAACGTAACCTCCACCTACTTCCACACACTTGTCGACCCTCTACCTAATTTCTATGTAAACGTTAATAAATGTTCTTATATGAATCTCGCTAATTACTGTTTGTATTTTATCTTTGAATGCTCCCAAATTCACACTAAAATTATTATTTTTGTACACTCTTTGTTTGTCCCCAAAAATAAATATCGCGCGAGTGAGCTGGCCAACGAATAGGTCCAAAACGACTAATCCATCTTTGAGGGAAGTGGTTGTCAAGCCAGTTTCTAATTAAATTAGTTGAATGCGCAGGGCATCAGTAGAAGAAAACCTGGTAGGCCACAGTTAGCACGGTAACTCAACGTGTAAATCACACCAGAGGAGGCGAAACTAACTGAGCGTCGTAATACTTTAGCTATGCCATCCTTAATTTTCTGTTTTAATAAGTCGATATTATCATGAAGATCATATGAATAAACTTTTTGTTTTAAATAACTCCATAAGTAAAAATCCAAAGGGGTCAAATCCGGTGATCTCGCTGACCATGTCGTCCCTGGAAAGTGCTGATTCAAAAAAAAATGTAATCAAATGAGTTGAATGAGCTGGACATCCGTCTTGTTAGAAATGAAAATCTTCTAAATTCACGTCTTTCATGGCACATAAAAAAAAAAATTTCGTGCACATGCAAATGGGAATGTTGGTTTAAATTATTGTCAAAAAAGTACGGGCCAATAATTTTATCGTACCTTATTGTACACCACATATTTATTTTCTTGTACCGTTGACTATTAGTTACTATACGAAAATGTGGATTCTCACGAGACCAAAACCTACAGTTTTGTGAAGACACGATGCCATTAGTTGAAAAAGTTTACATATCTGAAAATATTTTTATAAAAATATCTGTCGTGCAAAATCTTTTCTGAAACCCATAAACAAAACAGCAATCGTTGGCTGTCGTCTCCAGCTTCTAATTTATGAATGAACCTGAGTTTAAATGGTATAATTGTATATTCTTTGTATGTGCGATTTACTTATTGATAATTCAGTAGACCGCTTTCTCAATGATAATCGGTTATCAGTGTTCATGGATTCTCTCACCAAGAGTGTAGCAGCATCTTCATCAACATGAACTAGCTTTTTTTTTTCAAATTTTGCACGCTTCCAGTTTCTGTAATTTTTTTCACAAGTTTCTTTACTCCATTGACAGAAATTGTCATCATTGGAAATCGCTCGTGAAACTTATTAATAACATGAGCTTTCCCAAGCCCGTAACATTTTATTAGGTAAAATTTTTAATACAAAAACCTATAAAGAACAAGTAATTTGCAAATTACTGACAGTTAATTGCTTGCTTTCCTTCGACGTGATTGTTTGTTCATACAATACAAAAAAAAAAAAACGTGGAACTAATGAAAGTGAGTTAATCTTTATGAAAATTTGCATATAACAATGGTTTTATATTCTGAACAACTTTTCTTAGCAACACTTTAACGCGCTGTAAACGGATTTGGACTTGATTTAAAAAAATCTAAAGCAAACTAAAAATAAGTTTCAAACCAAGCAGGGCGGAATCTCAAAATATGAAATTCCAATTCGAAAATGTTTGGTCCATCATACCTATTGTGAATTCAATCCGGGGACATACTGTATATTTAAAAAAATTTAGAATTTTAAGTTTTGCTGTAAAAGTTTCAATACACCATTGTTTTAAAACGAATAATAAAGAAGTTATAATGGATTTTAATTGATAGCATGTACCTTTATTCTGTAAAATTTATAGTAAGTTTCTTTCACTTGAAACTAACACAAGTAGTATGCCCTTTGAAATTATCAAAAACGCACTGAGTTTAAATCTTCTGCACGTTTAATTATTAAAAATAGCTGGTTATTTGATTTTGTCTTGTGTTCTTTAGTTCTCTCTTATTATTATTATTAGTTTCTTGAAGATTTTTGGCTGTATGGCATCTTCTCATTTGGAGAAATGCGATATGTTTGAAGCATACATTGTATGCGGCAGAAATTCAAAAGAGACTAGCGAATACTATGTTGAACACTATAATTTACGACAGCAGCCATCGTTGCTTTGGAAAAACAGTTTAGACAACATGATTGCTTATTTAAAAAGAAAACAAAAAAAAAGTATCATCAACGAAGAAGTAGAAATTACAGTGTTAGCATAGTCCATCGCGAATTTTCTATTTAGAGATGCTACTGAGGAATTGGGTTTAAGTTATGCATCAGTTCAGAAAATTTTGAAAAAGCGTAAGTATATACCATTTAAGTACCGAACCTCACCAACATTACAACGAGGAGATTCAGACAGGAGGTTGGTTTCCTGTCAATGGTTCGTTAATTTTTGTGATGAAAATTTGAATAGAGCACGGTGTATTTTATGGAACGATGAAACAAATGTCTCAAATGTTTAATAAGAAGAATGAATCATGGGTCCCAAGAAAATTTATTAAAAGTACGTCCACATGCTGCACAAGTTCGATTTACTTTTTATGTTTTGTGCGAATTAATTGGTTCGATAGTTGCTGGTCCAGTGTTCTACAATGGTACATTGATAGGAGACAGACATCTGGAATCTAAAGGATTTCCTTGATAACGCCAATTATCTCATGCGCCAAAATTTATGCCGGTGCTCTTTCACACAACTGCCGCATAATACACAACTATCTTGACACCATCATTGCCAATAACTGGTTTTTGTCGTATACTGCGTATTAATCAGCATTGAAAACACTATTACTTTGCTAATTTAACCCACTTTCTAGAATCAATAATAATAGAGATAGCAATGTTGCAAATTCCATTTGTTTTAACCTGTATAATAATATAATAATGTATAAAGATAAAATAAAATTAATTTATTAAAGTTCTCACAATAATCTTTAACGATTATGTACGTTTAATAAAATTAATCCTTTTAAGTATATATTTACGGTATCGTAGCGGAATTCCCCGCGAATAAGTGCGCGGTTTCTATTGTAATGCTAAGTATTTAAATCTTATAGCATTATCTTATTATATTGTGTAAAAACCCAGGTTGTATTACATTACGCAAGTAATGTAATACAACCTGGGTTTTTACACAATATAAGAAAGCCGCGAACTGGTGGGTTTTCACTATAAAAGTAAAAAGTCAATGGAAACACTAAAAACATTAAACGTACCCACGATTCAATACATTATCAAGGGATACAATCGCGAAAATGGGGAGGTACACAATAAGAAAAGGTGTGATTTTCTTTTAATGAACATGACGAGCAATGGATTGTCACCCAATGCCCCAAAACTGACACTAGAAGATAATTACCTGCGTATTCTAGGGGATTTCCTTCATTTTCTCTATGACGTTATTGAAAACTTAGCTTATTCCAAATAATTGTTTTCACTACATTTTGCCAACAAAACAAATTATCGTCATTTTTCATCCTATTGAAGTTAGGTTAGTTATTCTATTAGGTTAAGCGTATTTTGTACAATTCTACAGATACTTAGTTTGTCTACTAGTTTGTCCGCTTATAACGCGTGGCCGGAAGATATTTTTTTTCCTGCGCAATTTAGAAAAGTTTTCAAATAAAAAATATTCGGAGCGCCGCACAACGTAAAATTATATTCACCCTTGTATATTATTGCGTTTTTGGATGCCTCTAAATTCATATCAACCCTCTTCTACTCCTTATATCTATTTATCTTAGTTTTTGAGTTAATTGATATAATTGAGATTTTTGTGTGTTTCTTTAACTGATATCTGATATCTTGATGTTTTTCGGAATACATCCAAGGCGTCTTTATATCAATCAGGAGATCATTATATCGTTGCCAAGTTTGATTCATGTTGTTTAATTCTTTTTAGGAAGCATCCTATATATCTTTACAAAATCTAATAGAAAAGGTTTTCTAGATTTTTTCCCCATACCATACCATACCACACCACACCCGTCTTCGATAAATTAAACGTGAAGCTATGCAGATAAGTTCTTCGTCTAGAAACATGGAGTGTTGTGACAAAATACTAATAACTTTTGCTTCCCCAGAGGCATTCATTAAACCAAATGTATAAACGTTATTTCTTTTGGTAGAATGCCATCATTTACTCGAAGTAACCATCCTTTCCCTACATAGACTGTGTAATAAGTACACAAGAAAATAAGTACAGAAATTTTGATCAGAGTTTAACATAAAAGGAATAACCATCGCCTACTAAGTTTTTTCAGCAGTAAAAAATATGATAAAAATACTATTGTTTAAAAATGTTTATGAAAAACTTTCTGGATGAATTTCATGGTATTACATACCGATATGTTTAATAAAATATAAACAGTTTGTATCAAGAAAAGTGGCGTTCGCTTTGAAAGAATATAAATTAAATTTTCCACATTACTTTTGATGAATATTTTAAGAAAAAACAAAAGCTTACAGCATCTTGTTGCAACACTGTAAATTTTACCGAAAAACTTATCTTCATAGCTTCGTAGTTAAGTTACCACAATACATTTTCGGTGTAGAGAGACGTAAATAAAAACAATTTTAGAACAGTTCCTTCATTAGATCCTAGAAAAATGTACTTCACTGAAACTGTATGCACGTTTCGATAGCTAAGATGGACAGTATTGCTGCTGAAGATGATAGCTTAGCTATCGAAACGTACGTACAGTTTCAGTACGGGTAATAGTGAAGTGTTACAGTGTTCCAGTGCCACAGTATTCGAGTACGTGATTTACAGGTGTTCAATTAAAAAAAAATTGAAATAGGACGAATCAAATGTGGCAACGATTTCGAAGGCCATCTTGTAGACGCTAGGAAATATTGATGGTTAAAAAAAATCTCCCCGAACTGAATAACCAAGATAGAAACGCTTCTAATAATTAAAAAATTTGCCCAAGCTATCATTAAAATGGTCAGTCTAGTTAATTTGTCGAATTCATTAGTAGTTGTGAGTAGATGTTTAAGAAGAAACTAATAACTAAAACGAAGAATTGCGCTGGCAATCTATCCATTAGTAAATTATGAAAGATTACAACGCACTCATCTGCAGTAATCTCCCGTTTGACCTTCTATATGCCTTATGTCTTCGAATACTACTTTTGAATATCATGCCTAAGATATGATTGAAATGATTCTGAACTTTTTGCATCCTGTGGATTAGTGTGGACTTACACTTGCTGCACACACTGCTGAAGTAGTGTCTTTAAGATTTTGCTTTATTTGTTGCATTAATACACTTGATGTATAGCTAGACATATTGTCAACTTCTTTGGTTCTAGTTTTCTGTGATAAATGTGAGCACATTTTCCTTTACTACCATAGGGGAGGTATTAATACATTAAGCGTAAATATTTAAATTAATAGAAAATGAAGAATATTTGAAATCACTAGAAAATGGTTACTTATAAACTTTTTAGTTCGTCAGGTAATATTAGAACGGTATTGAATCTAACGCTGAGTTAACCAAAACAATCCAATAACTACGAAGAGAAGTATATTTTAAGAATGTTGATCCAAAATCTCTTTCTGTCTTAGATCGTGGACGTACTAGAGACGACAACGAAGTATTCGATACTGCAAAGTAGCAAAATTGAAAATATCGATAATTTTGCGAACAAATTCCAACAATTCTACAAGAAGATCTCGTCGAAGACGTACGATGCTTTAAATCATCGGTTAGACATGTTCGACAAGGATTATGTGGAGTTCAAGCAAAATGTCGCCGACACCGAATGGGAACTAGAGGAATTCGTAGGGTTATCCCTGGAAAAAATGACAGATGTGGATAATGTTCTACGTTTATTGAACAGGTAGGTGGTCTTGAATATTGGGCTAATCAAGTGATTCCTTTTGTATTCATGAAAAAGGTTCGAGAAGCTCAATTTAGAGTGTTTAAACTTGAACGAGCGCTATTTAGAATCGCTGGAGATGTTCCAAAATGAAATCGGTGATTTAAGAGATCGATACAATGAAGAGCGGCAAAATCCGCTATTGCCTAGGAATATGCCGCCTGTTGCGGGTCGAATAATGTGGATTAGGCAACTATACGCTCGCATAGAAGAACCTATGAACATTTTTAAAACTAAATGCAAGGTAGAAGTTCTAATCAATTATGTTTTTTAAAAATAAATTCTGTTCATACATTTTTAGGTGATGAGACATCGTAAAGCGCAGAAATGCATTCAGATGTATAACGCGTTGGCTACAGTATTCGTTCACTACGAGCAGATCTATCATAGAGCATGGTATAACTATATTGGTCAGGTAAGCTTTTATCGTATTCTAGAACACAGAATGTCAAAAAAATGTGGGTCACTACCCTTGCGATTTTAGCAACTTAATTCTCTAATAGGTCTCTATTTCGGCAACGGCCTCCTCATTTGACGTGAACCGTTTTCCGCCAAAGTATTTTTTTCACGTTTTGGAAAAAGAAGGAATTCACAAGTGGCACAATTCGTATAGTAACCGAACTAGTTTTACTGCTGCAATTGCCGATGAGTGGGCGGGGCATTATCACGATGATAGAAAAGTTTTTTCTTTTTCTCTTTAGTTGGGCGTTGAATCGGTACAATAAATCACCACGGTACGTTACAGTCCGTCCATTGGGAATCCCAAAAGATCGTCACCTTAGCTCTTCCGGCTGATGGAACGGTCTTCGCCTTCTTTGGTGCACGTTCGTCGGGAAAACCCCATTTTGCCGATTAATCTGTGGTTTCTGGTATCGCACTTAAACACATCCAAACATTACTTTGAAGTTATCACACGATTCTTTTTTGAATCAATCGTCAACAGATGCGGCAACCATCTCGCCGATAGCTTTCTCATATTCAATTTTTTGTTTACTGTATTAGCAATCTCTCTAATCTTCACTCGGTAGTTTACTAACACGATATCGTTGATTTATTGATCATATCGTCCGTAGTCGCCTCAATGGGATGATCTGGCTACTCCTCACCAAAGACGGTCAGGCTTAAATTCATTGAACCATTATCTGATGGTAGTCATCGAAGGTGTGTGGTCCTTGTAAACTGCACCCAACTACTTTTTGATTTTTTCACACGTTTTCCTATCCAAAAAGAGAAATCGAATCACTGGCCGGTGTTGCTCTCTTTGCATGATTCTACAAATACATAAGCTTGATCGCTTTCAACAGCTCTCAAAACAACACTATTCGATGAATCTCTCCGAAATTTTGTACTTATGGCCGCTAATGTTGATTTTAGCACAAAAAGCGCTATTACTCGGAGTATTACTTGTTTCTGGTTTTAATTCATGTGACTTCTGTGCTGCAGCACCAAACATCACATACATTCTGTAGGTATGGTAGCGAATATTGGAGTGTTTGGAGCGCATTTTCTTGTGCGGCTTTTAGTTTGTGAGATGTCGTGTAAGAACCTGGAAATGAGTGAGGAAAGAATAGAATACGGATAAAATCGAACACTGCATCATATGTTCCTAATTAAACTAGAAACGCTTCCACAAACATCTTGGAAGAGATGTCTAGTTTATAGGGATTCCTGCTGTAGAGGTACAATAGTACGCAATTTACGTATTTAAGCAAGGTAGGGAATCGCTTGCTTCGAGAAGAGACAATTTGCGAAGATGGTTGAAGCATCCACAAATATTTTCCTGCTGTTGCTCACATTTATCTGATTTATCGCTTATCTTTTTGTTACCGATTGTCAAATAAGAAATGCGTAGACAACGATTTTTATTACAACAGAAAAAAAAACAGATGAAGTCTTTAAAATCACGTTTTGGAGATACCACCATGAGTGGAAAAAATGTTTTGAGAATTGGTTGGAACGCAGGCAAAAGCACATAAATCTTAATGGCGAATATTTTGAAAAATAATAAAATGATTTGTACCAAAAATTTTAATTGTTTTTGTAAACACTTAAAACGTGTCGTATATGAGGTAATTAAATAACATTCAAATTGTTGTTGCTTAATATGATTCCGTAAATATTAACATTTATTTTTGGCATATGCGCAGGTACGCTGTGGTCTAAGTGCTCCTATTCTGATCAAGCATCCCAAAACCAAAAGGTTCATGGTCAACTTCGATCCCTATATTGTCGAAGCAATACGAGAAACTGAATATATGTACAAATTGGATTTATGTAAGTTACGTTATCTCTTTACGATTACTCTTATACAAGCTGTATGAAAAACCAATGACTTACGTAACTTGGTAGCTACTTTTCCTTTTATTACTACTCACATATAGCCTTTTTCTACATGATAGAGGCATAATGTGTTTCCTTTCCATCCTATTTAATTTATTTATTTCTTGCTAAGTAAACATTAAGACAACAACGAGCAATAGCGATGATGTGATGTAATGATGTCCCCCTTACTGTGCATTCGCTGCAGTAATTATGCTTTGAATTTTACAAAAGTGGGCTTTATAAAATAAACATACAAACTGTAGTTTTTTTTTTTGTGTGTAGTGACATCCGTCACGAAACAAGGGCATACATTTCTGGGGTAATTTGTGAATAGCAACTTAGAAACAGTGAAATAGCGTTACTATTTTTTATCTGTATGATCTTTTTAGCGGTTCCCGACGTTGGACAAATATTAGTCTTCTGTAAGGACAAAATACAGCACTCTTATGAGCTAGTAAAAAGCTTAGTAGAGAGAAATGATACTATTAGGCAGAATATACCTAAGTTGTTCATTCCGCTAATGAGGTCACAATTGATAAAGATGGAAAATGTATTCATGGCAGGATTCTCCGCTATTACTTGGACATCAATGAAGATACCTGAATTTTGTGATAACATCACCAAGTGCTTGGACGATATAGAAATGTTCGTTAAAGAGGTATATTGTCCTATTTTTTTAACCTAAATTTCATCCGTGTTTATATCATATTTCGATTTCATTTACAACTAAACACCAGCTTTTTGTAGTGATATCTTTTTAATGGGTGTATTTTAAGCCTGATAGAACCTAAAATTACAAAAATAATACAAAAAAAATTAATTCCTAATCAAATTTTTGGTATGATTCCAAAGATTTATTCATGCCATCAACACTTGAAAATTATTGTCCAGAATATGCTTCTGGACGTCTAATTTTGGATCACTTTTTCGAGCACTCTTGATCCTATGTCAAAGTAACACGCTTTCAATTAGTTTATTAACATAAATCGGTGACTTCACGTAGCCTGACAGAAAATAATCTAGAGGTGTCAAATCGCAAGACCTTGGCGGCCAATCGACAGGTCCATTCTTCGAAATTAACTTATCGTCAAATTGCCGTCGCCGTATGGCACATGTCGCCTTCCCGCTGAAACCACCTCTCGTCTGGATCAACATCCTCCATATTTTCAAACAAAAAATCATAAATCGTGGTGGGTAACGATCTGACGACGATGACGGTAACGGCAGCTCACGAATTCGATGACTGATTTCTAAGCAAAGTGTGTAAAATAATAAAGTTTTAACAAAAAAAAAAGGACGAATAATAAGATCTGGTTATTAAGATTAAGAACCGGTATCGTCAATACCATCAACGTGATCGCTAAAGTGTTGTCATTGAATAGAGAGACGACTTCTGAAATAAAGCAGTTTTATACTGTATTAGGCAAACGCAACTTCTGCTGGGACCCTATTCTCGAGAATAATCGCACATTCGATGCGATCACGTGGCATACGTTTCGTTCGAATTGGTATTCTGGAGTTAAAATTGTTCGATCGTAGAAGTCGTACGCGCGATCGGCGATCGAACGACTACATCGAATACGTTTACACAAACGATACCTATTATCGTATAATCTATTTAAGTTTCTGTAAGGTTAGGTATCTTTTAACATTTCAGTTTCTTAAGACTCGCTCAATTAAACGTTGGGATTGAAATTAATCAGGTATCAAATTAAAAGACACCTTTGATAATGGCTCATTTTCATTATATTGCAAATGAAATGCAAGAAGTAGTGGCAAGTGAAGTTGCGCATCATGCAAGAATATTCCATGAACGGGATGATCCTTGCCAGTTGAGTGATAAACAATTTAAAAAATTATTTCGACTGTCAAAAGATCTAGAGCAACACACTGCACTCCCATCCCATACATCAGCACTTGATAAAACATCACTGTTTGTATAAGAAAAAACATTGTGTGATATCCAACAGATTTTTTTCCAATTAATATATTACATTCAACAGTAATAATACTTTATTTCCAACGACTTACAAAAGTATACGAAGTGACACAGAGAAACACAAAATGCAAACATGTAAATGATAATAACAACAATAATAAAAAACACTAACTAAGGCTACAATTAGAAAGACAACAATGAAAACATGGTTGGGAGGAGCGCATAACTGTAAAGCAATTACAGATTTAATTGCAATAATAAGAAATATGAAACCACACAAATGAATTTATTTAAATTCGATCCACAACAATTTTCCGTTTATGTACTGGGAAATGTACTATCTCCTTCGGCTTTTTTTTTGTGTACCAATCATATTTATTACAACTCAACCTTAAGATAAAAGCTGTTGGTTTAAAAATAACGGTTGAGAATATTAAAAAATAGGAATTTTGAGTTTGTTGACACTGTCCAAAAAAGAACCTACTGTACTACTAAAATGAGTACATATAGATAATTCAGTCTATTACTTTGGGTCTTTTTTAAACTCTGGAATTGCATTTAAATGCTCCTTTAATTCTTCCCACATTCGCTGTGCATTTTTTTAAGTAAAAGTTGTCCTTCACCAATTTACTATGCTGATTTAAATAATTCAACAGAAACCCTTTCTGTTTTGCAATATTCGAAGAATTTCTTTTTCTTTCCATATGGCTTTTCTTTTTTCGTATTGCTTCACATAAATTTTAAAACACTCACTTTAAAATACGACATTCTGATTGGTTGATTAATTATTTTTAATTAATTAATTTAATTATATCGAATAAAATGTACACGGACAAATTTAACATTCCTTTGCCAAAATTATAAAATAATTTTTTTGCAAGAAATGTTAAATTTGGTGATTATAGTCACACATGGTTGTTCATATACATATTATCAATATTCTTCGAATTTTTGGGAAGTGTCAAAGGAGAAGGTTGCTGATTTGTTTTAAATTCTATATCAATTCGCCAATTTTCTTATTTTTCTATTCTAGAAAGTTAACTCTAAAAATTGTTAATAAAACAACCAAAAAGGTCCTGAAAAATATTTTATAGGTTTATTCCAACAGAGAAACCTGTCTGTGTAGTCGCTGCAAAAAAGTAATAATTTCTCTTGCCCTTGTCATCTCTAATTATTAATGATATGATCAACTGTCTTTAATGAGAAGTTAAGATGTCACCTTTAACTGAAGCCCAGAAGGTGCAAGTAATTGCTCTCATTGATAACGGGTGGACCTTACAAAAGGTAGCAAATGATTTGGAAGTTAGTAAAGTTGTCCTAATTAAGCTTAAAGGAAAGTGGGATGAAACGCATACCATTGCTTATATTCATGGTGGTGGTATACAAAGGGCATGTCACGAACAGCAAGACCATCGGTTAATAAGCATTCTGACGAACAATCCCTTCGAAATTCCATTCAAAAAAGTAACTTTTCTGGACCGTGTTGGACTGCTTATTGAAGAATAAAATTTTCTGATATTAGAAATTTTGGTGCTGCCTAAAAGTGTGCTTTAACTGCAGAGGAATAGAGTAAATTGTGCGAAAATTATGTTTAAAAAGATATGTGGAAAAGCGTAATTTTCTACTGCCCAATCCATACTGGTGGTATTCTTCGACAATGGTTTGCCAATAACAATATAAATTTATTACCTTAGCCAACCAGAAGTGCTGACTTGAATCCAATTGAAAATGTTACAGTATTGGTTCTTAGACAAAATATAAATGTTTAAAACATAAATCTATAAAAATAAATTTTGTCAATGACGCTTGCTTTCAATTGCTCATCGCAGTACACGTCTATAGTATAGCAGATATACTTACTTTATTTAATGTTAAATGTTTTGCATTTGTTCGTATAAACACAACGGAAGGTATCATGAAATTGTAATGATGTTTTCCCATTTACAAAATCATAAAATTACAGCTGAGAAATGCAACTGAATCCTAAAATTATTGTGTTTCCATATTGTACTACCTTCAAAAATGACCGATATTATTATAACGCATAATAGGTTACTGACATGAAAGAGGCCAGAATTGATGAAGTGTTGGATAGCATAGCACGTATGTCCTTCGTTTATTTGCCTGATAATCCAGTGAAACCGCAGGAACTCTTAGAAGACAATTTAGAACATCGTACCAAATTAGGTAAATTAGTAGTATATCAATAAACACATACTACGGTACGAATGATGTTTTCTTATTCTAAAGCAAAGGAAATCGAATTGAAATCGTCAACGGCGGAGAAGGCGGTGATAGATCTGATTAATATTTTTATGGATACCGTGACGCAACCCGACCTGCAATCTGAAAAGTATAACTGGATGGATCCTGAAAGGGCAGTGAAACCGGTAGGATCATCATCTAAATTGCTCATGGGAGAAGATGCTGGTACGTATATATTCGCTTAATAACATCCATTAGTGAAAATGTGTTTTTCTGTACGATAAATAGCTTTTAAAGAGATCGATAGGCATCAGCTGATCGATCAGTACGCTCTTCAATCGGACTGCATCGAAATGTTTGCTTTCTTCAACATGAAACTGATCGATAGTTTGGTTAAGGCCACCAAATTGTCCCTGGAGCAACTTAAACGCAGAGCAACGTCGGCCAGGTATCTATCGCTGTATTCATAATTTCAAGAGCATCTGGAAGAATAAAGTTACTTATACAACCTCCGACCGAACAAAATGAGGCGGACAGCTGAAATACATGCAAATTTATGATGTTTGGCCCGCTCAAATCAGTTTGACCATATGCAAAGCACCATAAACTTGCGTGCATTACAGCTTTTCTCAGCCGGCGGTTCTGTCGGTCGTGTGCAACGGGTGTTTACATTCGATCTGATATGAATCAATTTCTCTGATTTTTATTGTTAATACACATCTGTTAATGTTTCGAAAGATAAATAGAACAAACAACCACTAGAGTATTAAGAGCACAAAAAAGTTCTAGAACAGTTAAATTGAACAGAGAACTATAACACTGTGATCATGGCATCTACGATAAGCAGTAAGTTAGTATTAAGCAACAGTGAGATGATTTTTCCTTTAGCATTAAAACACAAACCATATAAATTGTTCGAGTATCGTATTGTTTTTGTTTAACTATAAAAGTGAACTAACAAACGTTGGCCATAGAATAATGCAAATATAACTTCCTCGGCGTCATAAGCGTGGCTCCGAGCATATTCATCTTCATCTAACACCGTTATTCGCCTCACAGTTTATATCACTTCCTTTCGAAACGATGACCCAGACATTTCTTGGTGCCCTCTAGTGCCAAGAAATACAGCGACAAAACTGTTACTGTGTACTGTTACCCAAGACATACCTCGAACAGTTCTTGAACTGCTTAACACAAGATGATGTGTAGGAGCATTTTGGGAATCTGTACAGGTAAATGATTCCCACAGGCTTACCATGATGTATTAAAAATACATCAGAAAATGCCTAGGAGCAATAACCAAAAGATAATGCCAATATGGCTTCCTCGTGATATACTACAAAACCAATGCAAGGAGAGAAGAGAATCACTAACCCACGGGCATGTTTCTGCTTACTCGACATCATGGGCGTGGCTCCGCGGGTGTTGTTCTCTACTTATCCCGCTATTTGTTCGTCGTTTCGAAGAGAAGTGATATGAACTTTGAGATAAGCAAATGTCAATTCAAAGATATATATGCATTTAGTTAAGCATATCTTCTTAAAAATATATTACTAACAATAAAAAGTAAAAGTTCTGGAAAATGTTTACTTTGTACACTGATCGTTAAGGAGAATGGCTGCTCATCCGAGCGTCTTATCACAATCTACTTCAGGTGCTCGGATGAGCGATCACTCTCCTTATATGTTCTTATTCCATTAGCAACTCTTAATCTTCCAGCATCGAAGATATGATGAGTAGCGCTCCATTAATGACTACTTGCATGGAGCTGCAGATTCCGCTTACACTCATTAATCCTAACTTAGATGAAATTCAAAGCTACTTCGCTCAAGTGTTGAACAACATCACCGACATGACCAAAGACGTAACAATGTGGGGACAAAGAAACCTCAATAAGAAAGATACACGTCGGCGTACTTTGCGATTTAATGGTAAGTGATCTTAGATATTCGCGGATAATACGTCATTTAAAAGATAATTTCCAGAAACCGATGACAAAGAAGATAGTATGAAAAACTACTACAAGAGCGTCTCGGAGCACAAGGAAATTATAAGAATGTTTATGGGTTTACAAGGTGCAATGTTTATGTTAAAACCAGATGTTGTCAAACTACTAGAGGTAAAATAAAAAAAGTAAATTCTATCTAATTCCATCTAATTCACATCTATTTAAAGAGTTATCTAAGTTATGCGTACCTCTGGGCTGAGACCAGGGAGAAACAAGTTCAAGAATTGGTAGACACCAATCCTCTTATAGTCGAGATAAGGGAGAAGTTTCAAGAATACGAAGATCGTGCTGAAATGATACGTCAACTGCCCGAAGAGCATAAAATTGGCGCGGTTGAGATTCGAATGGGTAAAAATAAAGCATATTTACAGGGAAACCATCCTAAGACGGAATCGCATACAATCAAAAATGTTTCCGTCTTCGCTTGGGTTAGGTTTTTTTTACAGTATCCTGTTAATGACGGAAACAATAACATTGTTAAAAAAGGCTTGTAATAGGCACTATGTATTCTTTAGATTCACCTTAAAGCAAGGAGCCACCAAGCACTTGAAGCTAACCTAAGCAAGTTAATAAAAACTAAACCTAGTAAGGCTAAATTACAGGTGCTTCGGCCACTTACAGCAACGTAAAGTGATGTTACTTTGCGTGATTTATACGTCATGCAACACTCACTGTTATCCCCTTATTTTATATACTTTCGAAAATGTGTAAAACATATACCTACCCACGTTGTAAATCCTGTTGTCCTCGTACGAAAATCAAATCCGGACATGACGAAATTAGGAAATACTGTGATTTCAAAGATCGTTTCAAAATTGTAATTTTATTATTAGCAATTTATTGGAGGAATTAATGCCAATTGGCGTTTTGATTTGTCAACTCATATTAATCTTTTAAAAAGAAAAAAAAACAGAGATCTGAGACTTCATTAAATATCTTTATAGATAAATTTAAATTAGCTCTGCTAATTGAATCGGATGCATGGAAACATTTATTGGGAAAGAATTTAGGCTTGAAATACAAAGATAAATTGACGGAAATGGTTGATTTTATAAAGCAGCAAGAGAAAATTCTGGCCAAACCAATTAACGACTTAGACGACTGCAGGTAAGTTAACACCTTTAATTTTTAATAAACTTTTGTTATGATAGATTTTGGATGGCTACTTTGATAGGTTTTCAGTGAGTTTTAATATGTTCTAATTTTTAGTAAAGAATTCCCATGAAATTAATTTGGGTTTTTACATAAAAGCATACTAGCGGCCGTAAATAAGAAAATATACTTTATTTGGGCAAACTTTGGTAAAATTTTTCAAATGACGATTTGCCACTATCTTCTCCTCTTTCCAGAGCTGGGCAGGTAGTTCTTAAATTCTAATCATTTAGGGTCAGGGTAGTTCTCTCTACACGAAATTCTAAGTATTATCTCTCAAGTAGCGTTCTTAGTTTATATCAAAAATGTCGTGACTCTAGAAGACGACGTCTCGAATTTTGACTGCTCTACATTGGGCTGCGGAATGGCCCTGGGGCGGTCCTGTACCGTACGGGCCAGAAGATTGTAGCAGTTATTTCCAGCGCGCTCCTAGACACTTCGCGAATATAATGTTTAGAGATGACCAAGGCATACTTTTTTGCAACGACTAGACAGACTCGTGTTTATTCGACTCATGATTCGACTCGTGTTGCCTACTGGTTTCCCCGACAGTCGACAAAACACGAGTCTCTCAAGTCATTGCAAAAAAGTAATAATTTCACCTGCCTTTGTCATCTCTAATAATGTTCTTTCGAGGTCGTACGCAATTGTATGTTCCTAACAGACCAACCCGCGTTTATGATAAGCATTAGGGTCTTGTTTTGAAGGACCTCTAAATCGTGTAAATTACTCGCCGCGAGTGTAACACACGATATAGCACCATATGCGTTAATAGGCCTTAAATAAGAATTACAAATGAGCAGTTTAGGTGTTAGGTCGAGCGGTGAACATCTGGCTAGAGGAACAATTGCAGCGTTTCTAACACGGAAGAAGTAATATTTATAATAATAATTTACTTCAAATGAGTTAAGCAGGCACACAAACTTCACTGCATTTATTTGTGATAACATAGTTCAATACTGAATTACAATGTATATTTGTAATAACATAATTATATGCTCCCTCACATTTTAGACCTGCGATAGCATCGCGACAATTGCAGCTGCGTGTGACTACAGCAGAGCGGATTGTAAATTAACGCTGCGCGTCAATTTTTGAAATAGCTATTATATAGCAGCCGTTCTCAAACGTTTCATCAGTACCTAATCATCCTCTAGTGACGATGAAGATGCTCTTTTTGCAATACTAATCGATGGAAATGTTAAAAACACAGAAGAAAGAAATGGTCTCCTCTGATAGAGCACGAACGTTGCATTAGAAGGCGCCTCCCCTCGAATTCAGCTATCGCTGAATATCATCCACACAGTAGCCAGCAGATATTCAGCGCGACTTCATTACTTTGTAATTTTTCTCACTATTAATAATCAATCCTCGTCTAACCGTGGCCGTGGCGCCCAATTGATCAGCTACAGACTCCGCCCGGCGCCGGTATAAAAGCATACTATGCCCCTCATATCTTCGCAGTTCACATGCTTAGTTACCGTGGTCAACTGCTTCCCGCTTAGTTAGTGTCGCCTCTGGCGTGGTTTACACTGTTGCTTACTACTCTCCTACAGAAGCCCCATATGATTGCGGGCGAAACTTCGAGTTTTCGATTAATTATGGCACGGTCCAAACCCGGAACACGTTTAGATTTAACTGACTCTGGCTGTGGAAGCCTTGTGTGTGGTCATTAAATAACCCACAATAAAGCAGAGTACTTACCTGTAACTTGTAATTTGTTTCCTGTGCCCTCCCATATACTGTTTTTCCTAATAACGTCGTCAAACGAAGGACAAGAGGATATTGTACAAATCTTTATTTTCTTGTATGAGACTTATAAGTAACAACTCACCAATTTTACGTTAAATTTAAGTAGCGTTGTTCTGACAGTAAACAAACACACAAACGGTAAACAAATGTCCGAAAACTCTGATTTAACTGCACTTCTTATCCCGTACACCCCTTTACTCTCTAGAAATATTCCCCGTGACGCTCAGCTGCAGTTGCTGCCTACGCAATGTCGTAGCTCCCGTGCGGATACCTTAATACTTCTATTCTATCATAGCGACACACAGCGATTTATTATAAAATTCGGACTTGTTGACCAAATTATTTTAGCATCGTTCGAAAATAGTTTTGGAATAATGTAAACGGCATGCAAATATTGATTTGTTTACTTTATTTCTTTGTTCTCTCTTGTCACATGAACTGCTGTTTCCAGTTTTTCCTTGAAGCTACAGCATAGTTAGACACATAGTCACGTATACTTGGAAGTGTTAGTTTTAGCAGCATTCAGAACAAGCTTATAGATCCTTTCATATAACAATATAATATTTACTAAATATTTACTTAGCTTTATCAAAACAAAAATTATTTGTAGCAACGTAATGTAAAGCATAAGCAGATAGAAAATAACATTTTAAGCTAAAACAAGTTATAATTATTGTTTGTAATGAATTCTTAGATTTTGTTTCACCTTTATCAAATAATTATTTTGTTAGGTAATTTCTGAAAACCTCGTAAATACATTTGAACCGCAGTGTATAAGTTTTGCCAAACAATTTGTGTAAAAGAATGTTATAAAATTATTTTGTTGCTGCAAGGTCATATTACGTCAGAAGGCAAGAAGCGCAATCATGCGAAATCGGCTATATAAACTGCACAAATTTTCGTTTCAACAGACTCCTGGTCGGCGCGTTTGTTACTTCACATGGATGACACGCTGAACAAGGTCTCGGGGAGTATACCTCCGTCGGTCTGTCTTCACGGTCCAACGTGGAATATTTTCCAAGTCCGAAGAATATACTGCCGTCGGTCTGCCTTTGCGGTCCGACATAGTATATTTGTAATCGTTATTCAGCTAACAGCCTTCAGCTGTTGGAATTAGAACCGCCACGTATATTGCAGTCCATATTTGAACATACATCGTCTTACCGACTCGTATATAATTTTCTAGGTTTTACCGAGAACACGTTCAAAAATACATTCCGTGACGCGGTTGAGCTCCTTGCAAATGAACGTATAAATAAAATTGTAATCTTGAAGTTAGAAGTTAATTGTTTTCTGTTTTGTTTCAAGAAGTTTTGTTTCAATTTGTTTGTGTTAGTATTATTTTAACTACCTGAATTAGCAGACGTTGGCGTACACCAACGTCTACTGGTGATAGCTGAATCTCTCGACACCGTTGTAAATTTCACTAAGACCATCACTAATTCAAACACTCACGACTTATTTCATGAAAGTAGATACTCTGGCACTGCTAAAATTGATTCCTAGGTGACATCTATGAGCAGGATGTGTAACTTTGCTTTCCCGCCAGATTTTGCTATAAGAATATTTTAAGCATAAAATAGTAAACGATTAAGTACTTTATTGTTATCTGCCACATGGTGAATTTAAAACATTAAAGAAAAATAGGAAACGTTAGTTCTTTGCACTTTGCGAATAATGTTCCGAAAGTAGTTCAGAGAGAGCACGCGTCGGAATACAAATCAATTGTAAACGTAACATTCTACTTTTCTCTTTTATTCCTAATCAAACAGAACAGAAATTTCAATGCGCAAACATTGTATTAATTTCTGATACTTTATTCCATAGATTTTTTACTTGATCATTTCAGTTATACAAAGAATTTATGTTTGCTTATAATCTATTGCCATCGTCCAAAAAAGATTCTAAGCATTTAAAACATTAAAAGTCATAGAGCAATAGGTATACTTACAACCAATGCAACTTTTTTCGTTACGTTGGTTGTTGAGTAAACTAGACTTTTTAAAAGGCAACCAAAACATGAACCACATGAATATTTCAAATTACCTCTGTTTTTGAAACAATCCGTAGCATTACGTTTATGTAATACCTTTTTTGTGCAAAATTACATGTTACAAGTTACATATTCTCTTCAACTATTACTTAAATCCTATTTTCTTTAATAAATAGATTAGCCATGGCATGCCTACAACTAATTAGAGAAAACTTTATCGAAATGGATTTGGATTTGGGATTGATGGAAGAAGCTTATTCCACCTTCGCCAAGTTTAAGATTGACGTACCAAAGGAAGATATTGAAAGGATCGATACGCTGAGATTTAATTTCAACAACATGGTCAACAATGTAACGTGTGCAACTAATAACACGAATGATGTTATTTTATTCTGGTCATTTTATTAGGCGAAAACGGTGCAGGAACAGATTTGTCACGTTCAAGGTCCTTTACTGGAAGAATTAACGAACGGTGTAAAGGGTTTCTATCAGGACGTGTTGGAATTCGACAAGGATTTCGATCAAAACGGTCCCATGATACCGGGATTATCGGCAAGAGAAGCAAGTGATCGCGTTTTACTGTTCCAAGCTAGATTCGATGAACTCTGGCGTCGCTTCGAAATGTACAGCAGTGGTGAACGGCTTTTCGGCCTCGACGTCAACGATTATCCCATCCTACATCAAAGAAAGAAGGAATTTAATTTACTTAACAAGCTGTATGGGTTGTACATTACGGTTAATCAGAGTATCGACGGTTATTTTGATCTCCTTTGGGCTGACGTCGACACCGAAGTTATAATGGCTGAATTAGCCGATTTTCAAGGACGGTAATGTTTTGGCGACAACGCGTTTGCGTCTACATTACAATCTATTTGCTTGGCACTTTCAGCTGCCGCAAGTTGCCGAAAGGCATGAGGGATTGGCCGGCGTATTTGGACTTAAAGAAAAAAATTGACGACTTCAACGAAACTTGTCCTTTATTGGAGTTAATGGCGAATAAAGTACGTATTTCCTAATAAAACATTCGAATGCGTTATCATAAAATGTCAACAATTGCAGGCAATGAAAGATAGACATTGGAAACGAATGGCCAAAGTTACTGGGTATCTGTTTGATGTAGAATCTCCTACTTTTACGTTAAGAAATGTGATGGAGGCACCTTTATTGCAATTCAAGGATGATGTCGAGGTATAATGTTCGAACAATGTACCTTACTTAGTATATAACTAGTGTAATATTAAGATAATTGTACATAAATCCCATATCCTACAAATAATTTAACACCAAGCTACTTAGTACATCACAGTTTTTTAAATCATAAATGCAAGAATCCGTGGTGGCAAAAATCGAGAGTAATCATTCGATACACAGATTCGGTAGAATTCCTGCGCTACTCGTGTACACGCCAGAAAGAGATAGTTTCATGCACCGTAATGCTTATTTGGTTGGCTTCCCATTATTCCAGCATATCGCATATGTCGAATTCACTTATTGCCTTATTTGAAGATGGCTTTATCTTTTTATGAAATTTTTTTCAAGGAACAAATCCAAAAATTTTGCAGTTACTATGAAACGCGCGTCACTAATCTTGTAAAAGCCATAAACAAAAATAAAAATCGGATGAGTGCATTGTACACCGCGATTCTCTTTAGGATATGGCTGTTATAAGTTTTATCCATATGTAAATGAAGCATTAACTAGTAACCAGTAAACTGAAAAGAAAATTTATTCTTTTTGCTAGTCAAACTTTCTTAATAACTTACTACATCATTAGAAGGTACAAAAGTTATTACGTGGAAGTAAACGCCTAACCTTTTTGATTTATGTTTAGTAACATTATATTACGCACGTGATTATTATATTTGTGTATTGTACACTGACAAAAAGGATTTGTTGATTCAAGGAAGCCTGCATTGAATAAAAGAAATAATATTTTTCAATACTAGCAAAAAATGTTGCTTTCTACCCAAGATATCTTTTCTTTTGATATTATTTCTTTGGTTCAAAAAAGCATTAGACGCTAATATCAAGAAAACTTGGTTTTTGAAATAACAAAATTGATATGTTTGAACCAAAGAAATTGATAGCAATGGAATCATTAAAACAACAAATTTAATTATTTCACTTTAAAAAGTAACTTTTTAAATGAAAAGACGTCACATTTTTAGCCAAAGAAATAGTTTGATTATGATAGCAACTACAACTAGTTACCTAAACATATAAGCAAAAAAATTGTGCTAATACAGATGCTCATGATATTGATGGAATCTTTCATGGGAAAAGCAATGTGAAGAGAAAGAGCGCTAACCAGCGAACATGTTTCTGCCTATCCGGCGTCATCGGCGTGGTTTTGAACGTATCTGTACCTACATGACTGTTGTCTCTCGGCTTCACCCTTCAAGAACGACGAGCCAGGCTTATCTCCTGGCGCCATGTAGCGCTAAGAGATACATGCCTTGTCATTCAGGGAAGATACGCCTGGCTCGTCGTTCTTAAAAGAGGATGCAATCAAGAGATATTTTCTTGACTTGAAGAAATAATTTTTTTACGGCTGATGTCAAGATTATCTATTCTTTGACACAAAAAATACTATTTTATTTTGAAACGATTAATATATTCATATCTAGTTATATCAAAGGAATATTGCTTTCATTTAATGAAATAACGCAAAAAAATATATTTCTTTCATTCAGGCAATTCTTTTTTTTCTGTGTATTCAAAACGCACCTATACGGTACATCTAACAAGATATAATAATTCCAGGATATTTGTATCAGCGCCGTAAAAGAACGCGATATTGAAGCAAAATTAAAACAAGTTATAACCGATTGGGCCGTCGTCGAACTCTCATTTTCCGCTTTCAAGAATCGTGGCGAGCTATTGCTTAAAGGTAGCGAAACTGGAGAAATTATAGCTTCATTGGAAGATAGCTTAATGGTACTTAATTCATTGTTAAGCAACAGGTATATTGATTTTTCATAGATTTTAACGTTTATTTATTCACCATGTTTTGCTACCTAGATATAACGCTCCGTTTAAAAAAGATATTCAACTGTGGGTGAGCAAATTGGTAACAACTTCGGAGGTATTGGAAAAATGGCTCACAGTACAGAACTTATGGATTTATTTGGAGGCTGTCTTCGTCGGAGGTGATATCGCAAAACAGTTGCCTGCAGAGGCGAAGAGGTTTTCGGTAATTCTTACCTTCTAACATTCCTTTAATAACAATTCGAAATTGTCACTCGTTACTCGGAATTATATTGAACTAGTGATTTTTTAGAGTATCGATAAATCCTGGGTAAAGATCATGACAAGAGCGCACGAAATTCCAAACGCGGTAGAATGCTGTACTGGTGATGAAACGATGGGTCAACTCTTACCGCATCTGCTAGAGCAATTGGAAACATGCCAGAAAAGCTTAACGGGTTATTTAGGTATTAGAAACATTATTTCTGTCCACTATAAAATGGGTTATAGGAATATTTCTACAACATTAAGGCAATGAAGGTGATGGTAAAATAAAAAATAAAAATCAAATTAAACGTGCTCTGGGTTCGGACAGTGTCATGGTTAATCGAAAACTAGACGTTTTGCTGGGGTTTCTTCAGGAGAGAGAAAGGTGATAGACCACAGTTACCACGGTAACTCAGCGTGTAAACCACGCCAGAGACGAAACCAACTGAGCGATAAGAAGTTGATCACGGTAACTTGGCATGTGGACTATGCTAGAGGCGAAAATCAATTGCGCGGACTTTCGCGTCTGATTGCCATATGATTGTTGGCGAAACGTTGAGTGTTCGATTAACCACGACACGATCCAAACTCGGAACACGTTTAGTTTTACGTTCACCTTGTTAAGCTTTTTTATTTAAAATAGCTTACCCAAAGGAATTTTCAATTATATATTGTATTACCGGTAAACAACACAGTATCGTAAGTAAGTGGGCAACCTCCGCACCACACAAGTTTAATTAATTATATAATAATATAATCATTAGTCCGAGACGGCCGTTTCGAGGACCATTCGTGTCCTCGATTATTACATTATTATGTAATTAATTAAACTTGTGTCGTGCGGAAGTTGCCGATACTTATGTGTTGTTTACCATACTACGCCACAGTTCTTGCTATCATTATTGTATTACCACCTTAATGCTTTTCCACTAATATATTTAACCACAATAATGATAAAATTTGCTGTAAAGAAGACCACCTTTAAAACAGGTTGAATCACTATCAAAAGATTTAGCAAAATAAGGATAGCAACATACCTGTTCCCATCTATGAAATTACACGTAACGATTTTCCACGATTTACCCGTATAGTAACCATTCTAGCACATAAGTAGCGCATAAGAGTAGTTCAAAAATGTGAGAAAGTACAGAACAAGTGCTTCCAATGTGCTACGTTGCTAGTTAGAAGTAATTTTCGTAATTCTCTCTCAAAATGGTACTATTTCAAATCAACAGGACTGCATTTCGGACTCTATGATGGCCCCTCCATTAATAAAAGAATGGTTTTTGACTTTGTTCTTCAAAGAATTCTTTGACTACGTTTGGTAATGTGCTTCAGATGGCTGTCCTGTTGATCTTTGAGTACGCATATTCTTATTAAAGATTCGAATGGGTGTCCTTTGTAAATATTCAGTCGATTTTAAATAATGTGCCGGTTCGATTACCTCCGAAATGGTGAAATCTGTTGAACTCGGTAGCGAGTACTAGTGCCATTTCCTACAGATGTTAATCCAAGAAACTGCTTCTTATAGCTTTCAGTCGCTCTTGGTCGTCCACTGCAGGTTTTCATTATCTGGCGCACACACCAATCAGAAGCTGTTGCTGTATGTGCAGTTTAAGATTAGATGCACTAATTTTGTATAATTTGTTCTTTCTTCATTTTTTTTTCCAAATTAAAAAAAAAAAAAACGCGGCAAGATTAATACATCAGCAAATAAAAATTCAAATTTTTTAAGAAAAATGGGGGTGGGTGACCGTTCATCGAAAGGGGTAGTGGCTAGAGAAAAACTATTAAGGCTGTCACATAATTCACTTCAAACATAAAAAGTTGTCTGAAGTGTTTTTTTTTAATATTACTCGTAGTTTCGAAGATATTGACGTAAATTGCTAAGGATTCGCCCCCCTAAACACAGTGATTGAGAAGCTAGAAAATTACTACAAACCCACAAAATTTCATTTTTTTTTTGAATTTTCAGGTGTTTCCATGTTAGTAGAAAATAAGTTTTAAGGTTGCTGAAGTTTTAACTTCGACGGTCATTCAAGTGCAAACGTAGTGGGAACTTCCATTATTTCATTTTTTGAAAAGAAAGCTTTTTGAAAAAATTTCTTAATCAATATTTCATACAATAACATTTGAATTGTCATTCAGCATAGCCTGTTTAGGCGTGTGCTCTTTACAGTTAGAAGCATACTATGCGAATAAGTACTCGATATACGAAATTTTCCAAATACATATCATGAATGTACATTTTCTAAACCTAATTTACAGAATCAAAACGTCTATGTTTCCCGAGATTTTTCTTTATATCCGATCCGGTTCTGCTAGAGATTCTGGGCCAAAGTTCGGATCCGCAATCAATACAACCGCATCTCTTGAGCTTATTCGATGCCGTTTATAGAGTAAGCTTATTATCCTTCATCTTATTTTCCGCAAACAAAAAATACGCTAATATCGATTTAAACATTTATCCAGGTGGAATTTGATGAACGTCAACCAGATCAAATAAATGCGATGCTGTCTAATTTAGGTGAAAGGATACCTTTCGAAAAGTCTGTAGTATGCACAGGAGGCGTTGAAATCTGGTTGAATAGTCTATTAACCGCAGTCAAGGATACAGTTAAGAACGTTATCGCGTCAATGGCGCAATGTCTGGTCGATCCCGAATACGATTTCATAAAAGGATTTGTTACTTTCTGCGGGCAGGTATGTTAGACGAACTGTATTAGTGTTAGAATTGTAGCATAAACTATTGCTTCTCAGGCCGGTCTGGTAGGCGTCCAGATTTTATGGACAAAGGAAGCTGAAGTCGCTATACGCAAAGCGCGAGTTGATAGAATCATCATGAAAGTGACTAATCAGAAGTTTCTGGATCTTTTAAATAATCTAATCGAACTTACAACTAAAGATTTGACTGTTATGGATAGAATACGCTTTGAAACTATGGTAACAATACACGTTCATCAAAGGTAAGTGTAAGGTGTATATAATTTGGCAAAAACGCTGTATGTGATAGCGTTGTTATTTGATACCTGTTCATAGAGAATGGCAACAGAATTGACTTGAAATTATTATTTATTGTTATTAATTTGTGGATACATGCTACTGTAAATATCTTTGGACTTATCTGAGAATTATTGATTTAGGGAAACTTTTCTTATAAAAAATATTTGCAGACAAGTTTTGGACATGTTCAGTTTTGTTTAATTATTTTGATCTGGAAGGGCGCTCAGTTTCCATTACAATCGATATGGGTTTGGTAACACCTATATTATTACATTTTGAATGCACTCTTCGATCCATATCAACTTTTTTCAAAGATCCCCATATACATCGATCTTATTTCTGGAGCTTAATTATCTCAAGAAATAAGATCGATGGACACTCTAGAATTCTCAATTTAATTTGAGAATTCTAGGAAATAGTCTTCTTTCTTCAACTGTCGATATCTTAAACATTTTAGCAACATCAAAAAATATTACACCAAGATTTTATGAGATGGCTATCAAAATAGTTACTAGGTTTAATTCATATTATCTAATTTTTAAATGGAACCCCCTGTAAAAGCTCTTCAGGATTTTTTTTCCTATGCCTAAAGAACATCCTTTTTTAATAAATTGAATATGATCCTATGCAGATAAGTTACTTTTTTTAAAACATAAAAGTGCTGCGACGAAATGCTGTAAACGTTTGCTAAAGAAATTCTTTAAAACTGATGATTTAAAACTTGTTCGGTACAATTCTACCATCTACTTAAAATAGCCACCATTTTACTACATCCAAACAAACACGTACAAACAATAAATAGCGAAAATAAGCAGACAAACGTCGCACCATGGGGATGATCGACAAAATCGTCTCAAAAATCTATAAGTACTTACACTATACACCATTATTACTATTATTATCATTATTATACTACACAAATCTAAATTCAGTTTTTGGTATAAAAAAACTAAAAGTACAAAAGAATTCTGTTTTTAAAACTTATTAAAATTATTAAATGTTACCTTTAGGTTCGGGATTGTAAGTCATCATGCACTTAAAAATTCATATTCTATTTATTTTTTAGAAACACTATTGTTAAAGAAGTAAATATGTGTACTTAACATATAACATGTAAGGTCAGAAATTCAATAAAATGAAATAAACTTCGAATTTTTTTTTTTTACTTCGAATTAAACAATATTAAAGTTTCTACATTCTTGGAATTTTACAATTCCTTCGTCATCTCTACTTATAAGTTTATTACTGTCAATGTCGCCAGTGGTCTCTGCATTTCCTGATGTGCCAATCTCTTCAGACATTCTTGTAACATTTCTGCTGATTGATGACCCATCCCACCTGCCTCTCTTCGCGTGAAATGTTGGGAGCAGTTGAATCCGATTCTGCATCGTGACAATCATTGTTCAAAATTCTGTTAGCAATATTGAGTTTCTGGTATACAGAGTCTCCTACGTAACTTTCAGCTATTGCTGACGACTTCCAGCCCCTATGTTTCTTTAGATTCGGAACATCTACTCCGGCATTTGCCAATAACTTTAGATTTTTCTGGATATAACTCCAAGGATGCAACTTGCGCGGCCGAATTGACATCGAAATCATCTACTTCGTCAAATTGACTGTTAATTGTTACCCCTTCCATTATTTTTTAATTAAAATTATTGTAAGCTTGAAAAATTTAATGGTTAATTAATATGGTAATACTACACAAACAGCAACTTGATTTCTTTACAATAATAATAACCTTTTCGAAATTCAATAAATTTTTCCGATAATTTCCAAGTAGCATATGTAGATATGCGTCGATAGTGAAAAAAATAATATACTTTACACGTGAATGGATTATAAGTAATACTTATTGTATTCGTCTAAGTTCAAATAATACTAGAGTATAACTCCTTCATGATCTTAGTTTCTGGATACTTCATAATAACATTTTCTGGTGATTATTACAGCTACATTGTTTAATAATTACTAGACCTATTGCAGATATTTGGTCGGAAAAGTTTTCAATGCATTCACGTTATTGAATAATGAATTCGATTCAATCGGTTAAAAAATCCAAACTCGAGATTTGGGATAGCGCTTCCAGATCTGAGTTATCGGGTAACATATCCAGATTCGAGGTTTCGGATAATGGATCCAGATAACACAAAGATTCGAATATCCAGATCCATATATGGATCCAAAATTATCCGGATGTGGATAGCAGCTGTAGTTAAATTATGCATTTTAGAATATTTTGTGATACATCTTCGCAGTAGAAAATGTTATTTTGAAACAATAAATAATTTTCATTTATTTTTTTTGTACGTAGAATTAAGTTCGGCGTCTCTTTATTATTACAATTTAATTAAACTCACTCGAAACAAAATTTAAATTATCGATACCAAGATGATTAGTTGATGATAAATTCCTATTTCATAATTATTTAGAATTAGAAATGTTTAGAAAGTAAATGAACCCAACCCGGCTATCTTTTTTTTAATATTCTGTAATTATGCTCTTTTGCAGAGACATATTCGACGATATTGTCAAGCTGAAAGTACGAACGCCTATTGACTTTGAGTGGCAGAAACAAGAACGATTTTATTATTATGAAGAGACTGACGATGTTATAGTTAGAATTACGGATGTTATTTTCAACTATCAAAACGAATACTTAGGAATAACTGAGCGATTAGCCATTACACCGTTAACAGACAGATGTTACATTACCTTAGCCCAAGCTATATGTACGTACAGATACAATTCTTTTATTTAATTACAAAAACCTTGAACTTGTTCTTTTGATAAACAACACATAAGTATCGGCACTCTCCGCACCACACAAGTTTAATCGCATCATTCGGTCACCGGTTGATGATGAGGACCATTCGTGTCCTCGAAACGGCCGTCCCGGACTAATTATTATATTACTATATAATAAATTAAACTTGTGTGGTGCGGAGGGTGCCGATACTTATGTGTTGTTTACCATACTACGCCACAGTCCTTGCTATCATTACTGTTCTTTTGAACTTACACAGTATAAAATATATATTTATTGCAGGTTTCTACATAGTAATGTTATTATTTTGAAAGCTATATAAATATCTTTGGAACAACAAAAATAAGTATTTAATTGTTCAGATAAATTATATCATCACAAATAAGTTATATACAGAGGGACTGATGTATAAACGTGTATATTGGATTTACAACTTCGAACGTAACTGTCATTAGCGATAAATGCGTTTAGTCAACTAGCTACGTCCACTCATTCAATTCTCAAAGTCTCTCTGACCTCTGTTTCTGTTTTCACCCGCTCTTATGCTTCGGGTTTTCTCTCCCTGTCGCGGAATTGCTAGAAGGTAAAGTTAACTCCCTTTAACGATGATCTTGGGACGGCTAAATAACTTGTCTTCTCTCAATTTTGTTTTCATATTCTACATCCTTACTACTGTACTAACTTCTTACAAACAGGTGTAGAATGAATGTAATTGTATCATTAACATAATTTCGTAAATTAAATATCCATTAAGAAATCGTCAAGTTTGTTGGGTAACTATATTCAAAGGTAGCTTGCAATGTCGTAGGTCTAAAATTATAGAATCGGTCTTTTAGTTGCATCCTGGCATGGCAGAATATCTATTAAAAATAGTGTATTTTTAGAATAAAAAAATCTAATTGTAATTTAATCGCAGTATTGTAGTGTTGAAGGTATCATAATTAGCAGTGATCAAACAATCCATATCGACAAAAAAGGAACGAAGGGACGTTAATCAGGTTCGTGTAACACGTATTTCGCTGAGTGTGCTCTAAGGGTGCTTAATGTTTAAATCATCTTTCAAGACGGAGTGAAAGTCAAGTTCGGCAATTTAAAGATACAAGGCGTTCGAGTCTACTTTTTGTTCAATAGACCTTTAAATGTTCCACTTACAAAAGGAAAAGTGTGACGATTAATTGTAGTATTCATATAAAATAGCGGATAAAAAACGGTGGTGTAAAATTACTTATATTAGAATTTGGTTAAATAAAATAAATAATCTCCTTAATTTTTAATTACAGATAAAAATCGGAATATGTTCTCTTCTCGGATTAGGATCGTAGGTCCCGTGTCGATTCGATATCTTTTTAGTAATTTGCCTAGGATTTATAATAATAATAATTCATGCTTTCACATCCTCTAACAGCTTGCACTAATTACATGCGGCATTGGCCGGCCATGAGTTATTATTTCGCCAGCTGCCGTCGAGCATCTTAAGATGTTTACCCTCAGCATTCGCCAAATTTGGAGCGAAGAAAACTACGGAAAACCTTGCTCTGGGGGTGACGACCCCGGGTTCGAAACCAGTACCCCTAGACTGGTAGCAACGCGCGCTAGGCACTGCGCCACCAGTCCCGCGGATCAGTAGCGACAATTCTCTTCAATGACAAATCCTGATAAATGATCATCAGTTTTAACAGGCACCATAAGCTAATATGCTACATTACGACTAGTTTAAGTGGCACTTAGGATACTCTAACAACGTGCTACTCAATTTTCGTTACAGTTCATGAACAACTTGCATCTTATACCGATGCAGTTTTATTTACCAAGTGACAACTCCTTCCAAGCTTTCTTGCAGAAAAGTTAACGATTTAAAAGTGCAGTTTAGCGAGATATTTACGGGTGCATTGAAACGGTGCCAACAGACTCGTTTAACCCAAGTTACGCTGCAGTTGGTCTCGAAGCTATGAATTTCTTGACCACCAGAGGTTTTTATTTAGCCAACCATCCGCTTTTTAGCTCTCACATTGATATATCCAATGCTATCGTTTATGTAGTAGTTCACGGATGGCAATCAAGACATATATTAAAAAAAATATTGAGTTTGCAAAATTATAACATTACTACGTTCAAACCTAAATTTACGTCATTTGTTTTTTTTTGTTTTAAATTAAAGCATTATACAATAAATCATATTATCAACGCCTCTTCCAGGGATGAATATGGGAGGAGCTCCAGCTGGTCCAGCAGGTACTGGTAAAACTGAGACTACAAAGGATATGGGTCGGTCTTTAGGCAAATTAGTAGTAGTATTTAATTGTTCTGATCAAATGGACTTCCGTGGATTAGGTCGAATATTTAAGGTAACAGGGAATTAAGGATAGTTGAGAAGCACACTTTCAAAATGCATTTTGTTCGGCCTAACCTACAGGATCAGCAATCTATTGCAACCGTTCTTCCAATGTTTGTGATGCATTTCACCATATCTTACAACTTCCGTATTTTTCTTTCATTGTAAATAGGACCATCTCGATCTATGTTGGATTGACAGTTAATTTGTGGTCCTTACAAATTTCTTAATGGCATTAGTATACGTTCACAAAGTAGGTTTTCATATTTACCGCCTACCAAGATCATCAAATAAATAGGGTAGACGGCCTTATGGAAGCGCTCTACATCCTGGCTGCATGTCAGGGTATCTATTAGCAGATTCTACAATAGTGATGAAGACATCCTCTCCTCGCCTAAAGAACATTTGCCTCTTTCTATGCCAGCAATATGCCGCAGAGCAATGAGTATCCATATTTCTATGCCGCGCTTCAATATGGCGGACAGGACGTCACCTTGCCCCTGAGATTTATACAGTGAAAGACCATTAATAGTCGTTTCAATGTTGCATTTACTAACAACATCGTTTGTCAAAACCCAGTCGTGTATCATAGGCGCGTGGTGATCTTCATTTAGCTGGGAAACGTGTGCTGATCAGATGGTGCAAAGTTTCTTTGGTGCTATTTGAACAGTTGGCATTACCCATTTTCAATCTATTGAAAGTATTGCTGCATCGGAGACATTTGTTGTCTGCTCCCAGAATGTCCTTCGAGATTCCTAGAAAGCAGTGGGACTACGCACAAAACGGCATACTGAATGCCCCAAGAAACTTGCTTTAATGAGCTATTGCTGCTGATGATAGAAATCTATTTCTCTGGCTTTTAAAACGAATGCATTTTGAATGCTTGCTCGTCAATTATTCATTACGGCACGTATACATTTTTTCACTTTTGGATAGGGCCTAGCACAGTCTGGTACATGGGGTTGCTTCGACGAATTCAACAGGATTGAATTGCCTGTACTATCGGTAGCTGCGCAACAGATATATATCGTTTTACAGGCAAGAAAGGAGCGAAAGCCATCTTTTGTATTCAGGTAAATACTGAATGTTGTTTCAGTAGCAAGAAATTTGCAATTGTATTTTCACAGCGATGGCGACACCGTTACAATGAACATAGAATTCGGAATGTTTCTTACAATGAATCCTGGCTATGCGGGTCGTCAGGAGCTCCCGGAGAATCTAAAAATTCAGTTTCGATCTGTCGCCATGATGGTACCGGACCGGCAAATTATCATCCGAGTAAAGATGGCATCATGCGGATTCAAAGAGAACGTTATTCTGGCAAGAAAATTTTATACACTGTACAAATTGTGCGAGGAACAGTTGTCGAAACAAGTACGTTGAACGTTTATGGTTGAATATACTAAAGGAAGTTATTTAACATGATCTATAACTCAAATGCATTTAATCAATTTTAAACAAGTCCATAAATAATTTGTATTCGATCTACGCAAAATTATCTTCTTATCTGCTATGATTGCACAACGTTTTTGGATAAATTTGAATTGAGACTGAGAAACTGAAGAAGTTTCAATTACAATAGTCGTGTGTAACAGGTTCTTTAAGATGTATAATTAAAAAGTAACAGCCTAATCTATAGTAGAGTAGCCTTGTAGAAGGCTTTTATTGTGGACTGCCAAGACATAGTTACCATATACATAATCACTTACATTTCCTCCACTCATCTTTGGTTCTCTTTTATATTTTTGGAAAATACGCATCTTTTACTATATCCATGTCTCTCCGTTTTTCGGACATGGTGTCTTACTCAAAAGTCAAGAAGTTAGTCGCAATATTGTAGAGGTGACGCGATGTTATACATCTTTAACTACCAACATATACTGAGCTGATTCATTGACATTTTAATGAGTATATATACAATAGGTTCACTATGACTTTGGTCTAAGGAATATACTTTCCGTACTACGAACTTTAGGAGCACAAAAACGAAGCCATCCTACCGACACCGAAGAAACTATTTTGATGAGAGTATTAAGGTTTTTATTTCGAAGGAATAAATCACCGATAACAATTTATCTTAAATGGTTTCTGTAATTATTAGAGATATGAACCTGAGTAAATTAGTAGATGAAGATGAACCGTTGTTCCTCTCTTTGATCGAAGACATGTTTCCCGGCGTTAAATTGTCCACATATTCATGGAAAGATCTTCAAAGGGCTATTACGAATCAATCCGCAGCAATGGGTTTGGTAAATTATCCGTCGTGGAATTTAAAAATTGTCCAGTTATATGAAACGTCTTTGGTACGCCATGGATTGATGGTATTGGGTAATATTTTTGATTTGTCACGGTATGAGTACCGTCATATTTCAATGCAACATTATCTTCTTACAGGACCAACTGGTGCCGGGAAAACCAAATGCATGCATTGCTTGATGAGATCGATGACCGAAAATGGGTTACCGCATAAAGAATTACGAATGAATCCCAAAGCGATAACAGCGCCTCAGATGTTTGGCCGTCTGGATGTCGCAACCAATGATTGGACAGATGGAATATTCTCGACACTATGGAGAAGAACGTTGAAATTCAAAAAGACAGATTATTGCTGGTATGAGATTGTCAATACCAACTCTAGAACAAAATTGTCGAATTTGCATTCCTTATTTTACCGGTTATATTTATTTAAAAGCAGTAGTAGACAGTTTTTATAATAACAGTAGTAACGTTAAATTAGCAGGAAGCTAAAATCACGGAATCAATTACATTGATAATAATCAAGTGATTTTAACGTTAAAAATCAAATATGTATTTCATGCAATTCGTTTGTATTTTAGCTTGTGCGTTTATATATGCGTGGTACATATACAATTTCATTGAATTTGTATATTTCTATTATTTTTTTTTTTTTCTAATTGTGCCTCTTTATCTTCTTCCAAACACCACGCCGATTTTCTTTAGGTTAGTATTAGATGGACCTGTTGACGCCGTCTGGATCGAAAACTTAAATTCGGTTCTTGATGATAACAAAACGTTAACATTGGCGAACGGTGACCGCATTGTAATGGCCCCGAATTGCAAACTTGTATTTGAACCGGACAATGTAGATAACGCTAGTCCGGCAACTGTTTCCAGAATGGGGATGGTGTTCATAAGCGCATCTGCTCTTCCATGGGGCCCTATACTAGAGGTTAATATGCACCAGTTTAACACCTATTCGTAATCCTATTATGAATTGTAACATTTAGAGCTGGCTGCAAACGAGATCAATACAAGAAGCGGATACATTACGTAATTTATTTGGGAAAGTATATGGCGAACTGCACAATTTCGTACAAATACGATTGAAACCGAAGATGTTTATACGCGAAGCTCTTTATGTAAGGCAATGCTATGATGTTTTGCAGGGAATTCTAGATACTGGAGATGAGAATCGTAAGTTAGTAATTAGGTATATTCAAGTTAACCACAGTATAAGGCCCATTTATAAGCTGCAATAATCTGCTGAACAATTTTCTCCAAAGAATTTTACATAGAAAAATACACAACTTTAACAGCCCTTAGTTCATTAAACTGTTTACAAAGCTATGCTGCGTTTTGTTATATGCTTTCTTTGTTATGCTATAAAAATTACATAAAATATTATTTCGGAGCAGGGGCTCAACAATTATTGTTAATAATATTTGGACTATAAGTTTCTTTCAGGTAGGAACAATGAAAATGTGCCCATTATCTAGAATTGTGATAAAATATGCGGGAAATCAAGTTTACATATTATTATTTTGTTAATTTAATATGTTTAATATCGTCGTTTGTGTGTTTTGTGTATTGAGTTTGAAGTTTGAAAATGAATCGTCCAAGGCATTTAGCGGAACATAAGACAAAGCGAGCAGTAATATTACACGGTGAAGGATATTTTTAACATTACATTGCCTTTTGGTTTAGAGTAAACCACACTATAATAAGTAATTAGTAAGCCTGCAGAAACAAGTGCGCACTCATGGAGATTGCCAGCAAGAGGTCAATTACAGTTTAATTTACCGCAGGTGAAAAACACGATTACAAACGCGCAAACGACAGTAGAAACTACAATAAATACCTTTGGGAAGTGTAACCCAACTTGTAACGTTTGGTTACAGATGGGGGTTCAAACATGGTTGAAGCTGGAAAGTTGCTGAAACAATCTCAGCCTCAATTGCTTTATGTATCTTGTTTGCTTCATGCATGTCATCTTGCAGATGAATTTATTAGAATTATAGAGTTATCCAAAAGTAGATCAATTAATAGTTTCTACAAAAAAGTTTTTATTAAATCTCCAAAACGTATTCGTGAGTTTAAACAGCTTTTTTCGGGTATTCCTCAGCTACTATAGTCAGTATTGACGAGATGGGGAACGAAAAAGCTTTTTTATATTATGAGAAATTTTTGCACATTATTAAACCTTGTAAAATAAATATAAATCCTCAAGGAGCCCAAGCAATTTCAGTAAACCGGCGATTGGTTTCAGATACTGAAATCCATACTCAAATAGAGCAAATTTCCAAAAATTATTCAATTCTTTTAGATACTATTTCCAAATTAGAAAACACCAAGCTTTCATTACATGAACCGCTAAATATAGTAGATGACCTCAAAGTCTCGTTAGGAAATCTAACAGATAATGTAGGAAGGTTAACTACCGATAAATTATGTGCGGTTATAAATAAGAATCTCGATTTTCAAACTATGGTACGTATAGGCAAGAGTTCAAGTGAAAACCAAGAGTGCGAATGTAATGCGAACGACCTCTTTAAATTCGCGAACATCACATCATTAGACGCAGAACGCTCATTTTCCAAATACATCGACATATTTTCACTTCGTCGTAGGAGTATGAATCATCAAAGGAAGCCATGCTAATGATACAATACTAAAGCGAATTTTTGCGTCAGTCTACATCAACCACACAATCAAACTAATATAGTAAGTATTTACATACATCATTTTTAACATTGATAATAACCGAGCCGTAGGCTACTGCGAAAGCATTCGTTTCTGCAGGCTTAGTAATTAGACGTTTTAATGAAATGAGAACTTATTGTCGGAGGCCAGATCAAGGGCGAAACCGATGCATCAGATACAACCAGATTAACGGTCTCTTAGGCAATTTGCTTGAGAAACCTAGATCGATCATTAGCTCAATATTAAAAAATGATCTCGAAGCTACCCGTATTGTTTGGATTTCTGCTCGAGCAGTCAGGAAAAGAAACTGGACTGATTAGTGAAGGAAGTGCGCCACTGCTTATCAAAGAGAATAGAGTTAGGAGGTTGTGTTTTCCCAGAGGTTATAGCAATTGGTCTATCATGACTGAAAACGTATTGTATTATTTGATGAAACTGGGGCAAACTTAAAATCTGCTGATGGCGAAGACCTGGGGAGACGTTTGCGTAATGCAATATCTCCAAATAATCCAGGCAAAATTAATCAAAAAAAAACGAGGGAATAATTCATAAAGATTGTAAACTGTAAAGAAACACCCATGAGATATAGTAGTAACGAACAGTTTCTCACCCAAGGGAAACCGTTCTCGTTTCTTTCTCCCCAGAAAAACAAAGAGAACTGTTAGTAGAAAAATATTATTTCTCTCGTAATTCGGCAAAAAGGTCCTATATATAAAATTGTATGAAAGTATGATTCCGGCAACTTTCCTCGCTTAGTCGGTTATGTAAATGAAAAGAGGCAAAAACTGTTGAACGTTAAAGGCAATTGATGTAACGAACACTGTGAGACATGTTTTTTGGGTAACCTCGGTAACAAAGAAAAGTTGGAAAGTGTTGGCATTGAAACTAGCATTACCAAAGATGCTGCAGATGTTGAAAGATATTACTTCTGATCTTATGCGGCTACACTCAAGGTTGCGAAAAAAATATAGATGCGTGAAAGGTGACTTACTGTTATTTACTACTACACCTCCCATGAGCGTTTTCCCAAACTTTCAAAACTTTATAAGTTACTTTCCCCGTTGTTCCCAATTTGCCTGGGGCTTGTAATGTTTTGGGCTTGTAACATCCAAGAGCCACACTTAAAAGAAATGTGCGACTTCATGTACTTGCACCTACTAACCTGAAAAAACTCAAAAATTAAGTTCTTATTGAGTAGGAGAACACTTCACGGAAGGCTATCTACATTTAATTATAAACATGCCTAGTCCTATAAATGCAGTAATAAGAAGTAAAGGAGACAACATACGCTAATATCCCAATACTATTACACGTTCATTTATATTACAATTTAATTTCTATAATTTTAAGAATGGCTTTTATTAAAATTCAATTCTAACAGTGACATTTAATTGTTAAATAATGCAAATTGTTACTTTTCATTTGTAAAATGTTCCATTAAAGAAACTAAAATTGGAGTCATTTCGGGTGAACCGGTATAGTTAATTGTTTTGCTGATACGAAATTATGAATCTACGGCATTTTTGTAATTTAACTATCCCCGTATCTTTAGAAAATAGTTATCCATAGAATAGGGTTCAAACTGGGCACCCTGTATACTTGCTACGCTGCAATTTATAGCCTTTGGAGAATTCTAGAAACGACGTAAATTTTTGCATGGCTACAAATTGACCTAATACGTATCTAAAAACGGTATCAAAATAAATCTGTGAAATACCAAGAAGCGTTGAAAATTCGCATTTTTTTTTACTATTCAACGTAATCACTGTTTAAATCTATGCAACATTAATAAAGCAATCCGAAAGCTTTAAAAAAATTGTCTTAATCTGCACACCGCTACTTGACACCATTTGTTACTGCTTCTATTAATTACCGCCATAGCAACCAAGGTAAGTACATTTTCCGACAGCAGCATACGAGTGTTAAGATTTAGTCTATACAAAAGTATACATACATGTGGGCGAGCAATTATTTAAGCATCTTATTTCCGAATTTATAATAACTCACGTTGGGTTTCAAAATGGTTGATAGGGGTTTCCCTGAACTTTATTATGGTGCGGTGTTCAATTTTCTCGGGTATCCGGTTGCTTACTGAACGATATCTCGCAAACTACGGAGGCGAATAGAATAAGATTCCGAGTTTCTACAAAAATTAGATGTTTCACTAATTACGGTTTTACTTGTGGTTCTAATATAGACCTCTTTTGTTGTTGTATAGGCGTTTATACCGATAAACATCTCGAACGACTCTTCATCTTCTCTGTAATGTGGTCGCTCGGAGCCGTTTTGGAGTTGAATGATCGCGAAAAACTGGAAGAATTCGCGGTCAAACAGTCAAAGATGGACTGGCCAAAATGCCAAGAAGGCGAGACCATATTTGAATTCGTTGTTGGCGACAACGGTAGGTGGCAGCACTGGTCCGAACGTGTGGAAGAATTTATTTACCCATCCGATCAGGTACTGGAATATGCCAGTATCTTGGTACCTAATATTGATAATGTGCGGACGACGTTTCTAATACACAGCATCGCCAAGCAGAATAAAGCAGTGTTGCTTATAGGTGAGAGAAAAATTTGTTATTAAATCGATAATTATGCAAATGCTTCGACATAAATCATAAAGGTGAACCAGGGACTGCCAAAACTGTGATGATAAAGGGATACACATCTACCTTCGATCCGGAGTATAAATTGACGAAGAGCTTCAATTTTTCTTCCGCAACGACACCAAATATGGTACAGGTAAAAATTCGTCTTTTTCACATTATAGCAGTTCCTATAGCTATGTTTTTTTCATTGTTCCTACATTCGAACAGCGAATTTTGGAGTCTTACGTCGATAAGAGGGTTGGCACCACTTACGGGCCACCTGCGGGAAAATCGCTCACCGTGTTCATCGATGATATCAACATGCCAGTGGTGAATGATTGGGGTGATCAAATCACCAACGAAATTGTAAGGCAGGTGATGGAATGCGGAGGTATGAGAAATTTTGCTCGCATAATATTTCAATTGAAATAGGAAAATTCCTATTCATTTTATAGATATTTTATTATTTTTAATTTATCCAATAATTACTATGGTAAACCAAGCTACCACTCACATGTGTTATAAGAAAATAATTGCTTTAAAGTATATAATTATTGGAAGTAAATATACGTCTATTATGGAGAGTGCACCGCCTTCTAAAAGTAACAACATTTTTGTGAAAGGTGTTCAAAGTTTCAACGAGAAATGCTGTTTAAAGAATAAACAGCATTATAATTAATAATATGCCCAACCCCGCTGACGAATATATATTTGGACGCATCTGATAAAATTATCAACTTCCTAGTTACGGGATCTTCTCCTTTTTCCAGAGCTGGGCAATTAATCATTAATCCCTCTAATTAATTGGAGGCAAGGTAATTCTCTCTTCCCGAAATTCTAAGTAGTATCAGACCAGGTTCATCGAACTACGGAAAGTGTAGCTGGGCCTTAGTAGATCAATGAGCGTTTGCGATCTTGTTTTGAAGGACCTCTAATCTGTGTAAATTACTCATCGCTGCTATTACCCACGATAGCGCTATACGCGATTACGTGCCTTAAACAAGTGTTATAAGTGGGCGATTTGGTTTTCAACGGGAAGCCTCTGGCTGGAAGAACCATAAGACCGCGGTGTTAGTCCGTGTCAAATCGCCTCGTAATGTAGAAATATTTCGAAACAATCTCCTAGCAAAAGAGCATTGTTGGTAAGCGTTACGCCTCTGATCCTTTCCGAAAAGTTCATGGTTCACAGTTATCGTGAAAACTTCACGGCACACAATTCACTGACTCTACAATTTAGCGTTTATACGCAAAAACATAGTATGATACTAATTAACTACAATATGGAGCATTATCTTCTTGTTGAGAATATGTCAAATATTATTGTGTTAACGCCAAAAGCCTCCCTCAGCGATTAGTTGTAGCAACAGCTTTGTGTGTATAAATAATGGAATGAACAGTTGCCACAGTAATTCTCAACAGTTCTTTAACTTTAATGCACCCAGTTGTATGAAAAACTGTCTCACATGTTCACCGGATGGTACTTTATTGCGCCATTTAGCTACTGCTAGATTATGTCGTCAAATGCAGTTTTCATTTTCACATAAATTTCCAGTAGCTAGCGATCTTCAACGATTAAAAATTAAATACCAACTGCAGACACTGTTCTAATCTCCATAATTTTTTGCAGGTTTCTACAGTTTGGACAAACCAGGCGATTTCTCAACTATTCTCGATATGCTCTTCTTAGCTGCGATGATTCATCCAGGTGGCGGTCGTAATGATATTCCGCATAGGTTAAAGCGACAATTTTGCGTCTTTAACTGTACCTTGCCCAGTGATAAATCCATGGACATGATATTCGGTACGTATGGTCTCCCTGCTAATAAGAAAACTTGGGTGATAACAAGTTTAGTTAGATTATGATAGGTAATAAATAAAGCCAGACACTTCGGGACCTAATGCATTGTCAGTAGTCAACGCAATATTGTCGTTCACACCTTCACGTTAAGTCTGTTCAGTAATAAGGAGAAGTATTTGTAATCTCTCGCTACAAATTCTTAATGAGATGGAATGCAGAAAATTGGGTAGACCATCGTAAAGGATTTCTTATTTATGGCGACGCATTTTGTCTGTAAAACACAGGTTTCCTAAAAAATTTAATTTTATTTTGTTAATTAATTAGGTGTAAAGTAAATTTAATACTATTATTTAAGGAATACAACTTTATTAGAATATCCTCGTGGGAAGCTCTGGCAAGTATTCATCCGGCAGTTATTGGTTATTGACAAAACCACTACGCTAAAAGTAAGCTTCATTGCTAAAGATAAAATTTGGGATCATTTTCAAGTTTATCTACAGCCCAATTAAATTTTCGAGTTAAAACAATCTTTTAGGCACGTAAGCCAAGATCTTTTCGCCACTGATGTTGGCAATGTCTAATGCGTGAAATCGCCGAGAATTTGATACAGTTGGATCATTACGAACACTGTCGTACAGTTGCAATATATGCTTATACACTTTAAAGATATATTTTTGTTTGATTAATTTTTGTTGTAAATGCATTTAATTTTCTGTCTTTGGTAAAATTGCAACTTTCTTATAATTGATTGCATAGATTAGATTAAACCTGCAGTTTGAGTTCTTATTAATCCAGTCGTTTAAGTTTAGAGCAAGCACAAAAAATATAAATAACGATATATTCCTTATTCTGTTATCGTCTATTATTGATTTATAATGTAATTTGGGTATTCCTGCATAAACGTTGTAGGCAATTATATGTATTTGTTGAGCTTTTCTTCCTATATTTTGTATTTACTGCATATATGGTATTGAAATAAAGAATATATTTTATTAGTATTACGTTATTATGAGGGGGAGAGATATATAATTCTTTTGTTATTCGTAATAACGCCTTATTACGGATAGCAAAAAAAGCGGTGTAAATTTTAAAAATCCGGAAATCGTCCCATTTTATCGTCCCAAGGGTAGCTTTTACCTCTTGAACGTGCGACTCCACCGAAACGGAAAACAGCGTTTTACAATTGTCGATGGATTGCACAAATCTGTCAAGTTTCAATTCGTTCGGCAAGTATCGTCTTGAGAGAAAATTCCAGTCCTCTCTACGCGCGGACTAAAGCGTATTCTCCTCCTCTCTATATTTCTGGAATTACTTGATACAATTAGCGATCAGCTTGCCATGCATACTTTATGCATGTGTACGTCATACAGCAATCATGTATAAATGCCTGTAGGGCTCTTATACAACTTCGTTCGGTGTTGGCTTGAATAATATTGCTGATTTACCCGAAGTATAATTCTGCGCAAAATTATGCGTCGTGTAAAACGGCATTAAGATGTAAAATATACGAAAGCAATAGAGATGGAATGGCATTGGGAGGAAAGGTGAAATGTAAATATGATTGCAGAATCATAGACAAATGAAATTTTATGCGAAGGAAAAACCTGTGTTATTGTAATGTTACAAACTAATATCTAAGAGGTTGTCTATCACCAGCGCTACCCACACATCTCGTCTAGTGACTTCAGTTTGTCCACCTGTCGAAGATAAAGGTCCCACTAGTGGTAGAAAGTTCGATTTCTAAAACAAAATTCCTTTTTCTGGCCTATTATCTTTGGAGGGTGAGTGGTAGAAGTAGAAGTCCAGCCAACAACAGTAGTGGAGAAAATAGAAAATTAACCGCTTTTGTATTCTATTTTCCCATTTTTAAAAAATTTTAGATTAACGCCAAATCTTATAACTAGACTATATAACTAGACTCAGGGTAGGTTAGGGATATCAAAAAATGTAATTTGATCAATTAATAATCGTTCGGCCCGTCTTCGTCAGAATTCTCAGTAAAGTTTCACGTTGTAGTATTGTATTTGGCGTAAAATGTCATCGAAGAGCATAGAAAAGTTTTAAAAAGACGAGACATAAACATGGTGGGTTTATTTTTTTTTTGTTGCTCAGAGTATACGAATTTTTAATATCTATATCTAACGCTGTATTCTCGTTTTCTACATTACATACATCTCTTCTATAATAACATTCTCCTCTTTTTAGCAAAAATCGGCGAGGGATATTTCTGTTCGAGCCGTTTCAATCCTACCATCGTCGAATTCGTCCCTCGAATAATTCCATTAACCCGTCATGTATGGCAACAGACCAAGAAGAAGATGTTGCCGACTCCAGCCAAGTTCCATTATGTCTTCAATTTGCGCGATTTATCGCGTATTTGGCAAGGTATTCTTACCGTGCAGAATCTTGAATGTCAAACGATATCATCGGTGCTGAAGCTGTGGCGTCACGAATGCACTCGCGTCATCTCGGATAGATTCACCAACAAGAAGGATCGCGTCTGGTTCATTGAAAATCTCGGCCGATACGCACACGATGAACTCGATGAGTACGCTGAATTGTATCCGGAGGAGGAAACGTTTTGGGTAGATTTTTTGCGCGACCCACCTGAAGCCACAGGCGATGAACCGGATGATTTCTGCTTTGATGCTCCCAAAATTTACGAAGAAATACCAAGCTGGGAATTCCTCATAGAAAAGTTACACTGTATGTACTCTAGCAATTTCATTCCGAGTCGTCTTTCGGTTTTTTTAACGTAGACAGTGCACAGTGGTCGAGAAGAAATAAATGGACTTGCCACACTGTTGACTCAGGCTATATTATATCGATTTCCGTTTTAAATGAGTAGTCCTGGACAAAAGTGTGAGCACATTAGATTGCAAATTTTGCTCTTGAACACAACGTTACCCTGAAATATCAGCTTACAGTTTAAGTACCTATTTTAAATTTAAGAATTCTTGTTAAAAACCGCTTTACACGAATAAAACGAATACAACTACAGTAATTAAAATCATATAATGCCTGTATATATTTAAAGCATTTTATGTAATTATTTCTGTACATTTCAGCTGAGAGGATCTCAGAAAAATTGCCATAGAACTATAATTTACCGTCACTAAAAAGCAGCTTATTACAGATTTTAGGTCTTTACGCTTTGGAACCTGATAACATTCTAATACCATTCTAAAAACGGGCCTTGTATTTATAGTACAGGAAGAGGCAATGACTTAACTATCAGTTATAAATAATAACAAGAAATTTGAACATATTTGCATTTTTCGATTCTTGGCCAAAATTAGTGGACATGTAGACCACTGTGCACTCGTTTAACATTATGTTCACTGAAACAAAGTTTTCCGTGTTTCGGTTTTGTAATAGATGTTATGCAGGAGAACTGCTCATATACAACCCAGCGATACCTGATTCTTCAGAATATCCGGCCGTCCGCGGTTACGCGCGGCTTAATGTTTAAGAGCCGGTTTATCGATCTTCTGTTAAACGTTTTGATAACTTTATTTGTTATTTCAGTGATATTAGTTCTGTTAAAATTACCAAACAAATATATCCTTACTGAAAGGTTAAATACCAAGTACTGTGCATAGTTGACAAGTGTAAACCAGCTATGCCCGAAATCAGTTAAAACTAAACGTGTTTTGGGTTCGAACCTTTTCATGGTTAAACGAAAACTAGATATTTCACCCATAGTTATATGGAGCTTAGAGAAAGGTGCTAGGTAACGGTAACTGTAACCAAGGTTACAGTTGATTTTTGTCTCCGGCATGGATCACATTCTGAGTTACCGTGATAAACTGCTTTCCGCTCAGTTAGTTTCGCCTCTGACGTGGTTTACACGTTGAGTTACCATGCTAACTGTCTACCACCTTTCCATTTCCTGAAAAAGTCCCATACGACTGATGGCGAAATATCGAGTTTTCGTTTAACCATGACCAAACCCGGCTAGTTTTAACTAGCTTAACAAATCATCATTGTAAGGCACGTATTTTCGGATAAATGTATTATTTTGTATTATAATGGGGGAATTGGAGAAGTTGCGAACGTCATATAGAAGGCCTCGTACAGTAACAATAATAATAAATGGGGTTTATTGGAAATAATATAGTAATAGTCTGACATAAAAGACATATATTAGGGGAAGCTCAGACTACTGTCTGCTTTTCAACTTAACCCTATTAAGTTTGCATCAACAAATCACAACAGATGTATACGAGATATTAGCTACTCACCCCTCAACTGAAGATACAAAGCAAAACAAGGACAGTAGGCTCGCATACTCCAACACTCCGAGAGAAAAATATCCAACCAACCTATTGCTGAAGTAGATAATTTGGGTAATATATAAGTGAAGAACAGCGACGAATAAATGAGGGCAAATTGTTCATAATATGGTGTTTATACATCGACGGGGTAAGCGTCCCTTTGAACCTAATATTAAGAATATGTACATGTGATCTGTAAATTATCCTTCTGTATAGGTAAGGGGGTTTCTCATTTACAATTATTTTAAAATATACAGTGACGCAACAGTCAAACCATTTGTAATATTGGGATACACTTAATCCATTTCCCCACTAACAGATCTGTATATTTTATTATTGCTTTTTCTTTCAGAAATATTGCAATAACTGTCATTTAGTAGTAGTATACAGTATGTCCCTGGACTGAGTTCACAATAGGTACAATGGACTAAAAATTTTCGAATTGGATTTTCATATTTTGGAATTCCGCCCTGCTTGGTTTGAAACTTATTTCTAGTTTACTTTGGATTTTTTAAAATCAAGTAGGCCTTTACAGTCGAGCAAAAACTATTTTCGTTTCAAGTAAAGTACCTTTTCCGTTCACAGCACGCCAAAGTGTCACTAAGAAAAGTTGTTCAGAATGAAAAGTCATTGGGTTATGCAAATTTTCAGAATGATCATAGAAGTTGAAAATAGGAGAAAAATCTTTATTATTATTTACGAGTATTTTATAAATCTTATATGAGAAAGCGGGGTGAATAGAAATGTTCAAATTCAAACTCAAATTTTTACAGTTTATTAAAAAAAAATTAAACTACAGTTACTCTATTTGGCTTCCTCCAGGAGCTGCACATTTTTCTATCCTAACTCTAAAATTGTTGTATACTTTCAGAGTCAAATCCGGTGATCCTGATTCAGAAAAATTGTAATCAAACGAGTTGAATAAGCTAGACATCCGTCTTGTTGAAAATCTTTTAAAGTCATGTCTTCCACGACAAGTAGAAAAAAATTTTCGAGCACATCCAAATAGGAGTGCCGGTTTAAATTAGTGTCACAAAAGTATGGGCCAATAATTTTATCGTACCTTATTGCACACCATACATTTACTTTCTTGTACCGTTGACTATTAGTTGCTATACGAAAATGTGGATTCTCATGAGACCAACACCTGCACGATGCCATTAATTGTAAAAGTTGTCTCATCGGAAAAAAAATATTTTTTTATAAAAATATCTGTCGTTTAAAATCTTTTTTCCAGTCCATAAATAAAACAGCAATTGTTGGCCCTCGTCTCGAGCTTCTAATTTATTAATGAACCTGGGTTTAAATCGTATAATTTTATTTTTGTATGTGCAATTTACTTATTGATAATTCAGTAGACCGCTTTCTCAATGATAATTGATTATCTGTGTTCACGGATTCTTTCACCAAGAGCAGCATCATCAAGTTTTTTTACTCTATTGACAGAAATTGTCACCATGGAAATCGCTCGTGCAACTTAATTAATTAATAACATAAGCATAGGATGTTTCTCCAAGTCCGTACCATTTGTTTAGGTAAGTGCACTGTTCGAGAGTCAACATTTTTAACACAAAAACCTATAAAGAACAAGTAATTTGCAAATTACTTAGATAAGTGATCAATTTAGAACAAATACTTCAAAATTTTAACGTTTATCTAAGATGATGACAGTAAATTGTTTGCTTTACCACTACGTTTCGTTCATACAATACAAAAAAAACGTGGGGTTAATGAAAGTGAGCTGATCTTTATGAAATTTTGCATATATCCATGGTTTTATATTCTAAACAATTTTTCTTACTAATACTTTGGCGTACTGTGAACAAAAAAGGTACTTTACCTGAAGCGAAAATAGTTTTTGCTCAACTGTAAAGGCCTACTTGATTAAAAAAAATCGAAACCAAACTAGAAATAAGCTTCAAACCAAGGAGGGCGGAATCTCAAAATATGAAATTCCAATTTGAAAATTTTTGGTCCATCATACCCATTGTGAACTCAATCCGGGGACACACTGTATAAACCCTGGGTTTTGGATAAAGATTTTATATACCACTTTTCACCTTTGAATTTTTTAAATATATTGTTTTTTAATCATTCACTGTTTCACTAAATCTTGGGGATTTGATCATCGATAATTAACTATGTTTAGTTAAATTTCATTATGGACTTTTAAATTCGTGATTTATAGAAAAGTAGAATAGTTCTTTTATTGTTTATAGAAAAATGGAATTGTCATTCAAATATTGGTTTATTTTTTAACCAAAAATCATCGAACGGGGTTTTAACAAAATCATTAAAAATCTTTATTTGTACTGATTTGGCAAAAAAAAATCGTGGTTTATACAACCCTACTTCTCTTTTAGACTATGTAGAATCTTCTAATTCCTTAATAATATCTATCTATCTATCAAAGACAGTATTAGATGCCAACATTTTGTTGATAAACTCTCGTTTCCATGACTTCATATTACCAATTACGAGAATTTACGGTATATTTTCCATGGCAACGAGATCATATTACCAAAAAGGGACAATCAAACGACTACAAAGTTTTTGTCACCTTTAATAATCGATTGATAAACCAGCCCTAAATGATTCATTTTTGGTTCTTATCACAAGAAATGTATGACGGTTAGAATCTATAATATCCTTTTCACGTATTTCAGCTTTTATGGAGCTCTATAACGAGGCAATTCGCGGAGCTAAAATGGATATGGTATTCTTTCACGATGCTATGGTCCACATGATGATCATCTCGCGTATCATCAGAACGCCAAGAGGGAACGCTCTACTCGTAGGCGTCGGTGGATCTGGCAAACAAAGTTTAACTCGCCTATCGTCGTTTATCGCGAACTATAGAAGTTTTCAGATACAATTGACCAGGTAAATTGCCCAAAGACGATATTGAGATGACGAACATTTCAAAGCTTTCAAGCTAAATTTACCAGCAATTTTAATATAAAAGTCTCTTTGAATAATAATAAACATTTTATTATAACAGGGTATACAATCTAAACAACCTAATGGAAGATCTAAAATATTTGTATCGCGTCTCCGGCGGTGAAGGCGTTGGAATCACGTTTGTATTTACCGACAACGAAATTAAGGATGAGACGTTTTTAGAATCGCTCAACAACATTCTGAATTCGGGCGAAATCGCAAACTTGTTCGCAAAAGATGAACTGGACGAGATCCAAACTGAATTGATACCAATAATGAAGAAGATTCAGCCAAAACGACCCCCTACCGGGGACAACCTCTACGACTTCTTCATATCTAGGGCAAGATCCAATCTGCACGTTGTACTATGTTTTTCTCCGGTAAACTATCTTCATAAAACCGATATAAAACTATTTTTCTCAATGAATTCCGCAGGTGGGTGAAAAGTTTAGAAGCAGGGCGATGAAATTTCCTGGCCTCATATCCGGTTGTACAATGGATTGGTTTTCTAGATGGCCCAAAGACGCTCTTATCGCTGTATCTGGACATTTTCTAGAAGAGTTTGAAATTGTTTGTTCACCAGAGGTGAAGAAAGAATTAATTTATTTAGTCGCAGATGTTCAAAATCAGGTGTCGTTGGTGTGTAAGGAGTACTTTGATAGGTAAAATGAAATAGAATATATTTAACAACAAACAGTAATTTATATCAGAACAGGGGAATATTGGGGAAAACAACAGTGAAAAAATCAGGAGAATGCCTTTTTAGAATCTGAAATTTCGTAAACTTTTATTTACTTCATCATAGATGGTAGCGGAAAAATGTAGGTAAGGTGAAGGAATAAGCTAACACAAACATTTTAATATTACCTTTTTATCTTAATAACTGTTCTTTAAAATCATTTAAAACACGCCTATCTAAAATTAAAAATTAAAATTAAAAGTTTACGAAAGCTCAGATTGAAAAAATGAATTCTCTTTACTTTCTTCACGGCTGCCACTGCGTTCTGAACTCACGTTGTACAGCCAGTACTCCTACCCAACCTAGTATTTTGTATGTTATGAGTATATTGCGGACCGACAACTACCTCTATCGCCGATGCTTGGGACAGAGTGGGATGTTCAATTGCAGCGTACATATGCGGTACACAGTTAGATGATATTAGTTCTGCGGGTTTGTCTGACTAGAGACACTCGTCCTAAATGTAAAATATCAGAAGCGTAAATGCATCGAACGGAAAACATAGTTTAATTTGCAATATTGCAGAAACATTAAACAAAGATAAATAATGTCTTTAAGGCTAAAGGCTATATTTTAAAGATATCATGTTAGAAGTGATTTAATAAAGTAAACAACACATAAGTATCGGCACCCTCCGCACCACACAAGTTTAATTTATTATATAGTAATATAATAATTAGTCCGGGACGGCCGTTTCGAGGACACGAATGGTCCTCATCATCAACCGGTGACATTATTGATTTAATAACATTAATTAATAAAACATACTCTAAATTTTCTGCTGTGAAATGTATTTGCTTACTTATTAGAACATCTTTAAATATAAAAAAGCTTTCATCATCACAACTTATTAGAGAAGCGTAGTGAATGGGACCTACAAGCGTTGTGTTTACTAGCGGTTTCGTTACTTTCGTTGCACAACAGTTTTAATATTGACAAATCCGGGTTGCGGGTAAAAATTGCATGGATTTTTTAAAATAAAAATCACCAGAAGTATCCTTTAATTTGTTTATTATAACATCTAATGTGTCAATTCCATCTTAGTTGTATTATTTGTGATTCAAAATATCTTATTTTTTGAGGTATATCACGAAAATGTTCGTCGATAAAATGCATATTAGTTTGTAAAGATGGATCATGTAGCAGAGTTATGCTTTGTGCATCCTCATTTAAATTGTTTATTACATCAGTAACTTTCTCCAAATTATCTGCGTAGAATGAAAAGGTTTCTAACCGCGTCCATCTTGTTACGACTGGAAACGGAAGTAAGGAAAGTGTTGGCCATTTCTCTTTGTATAAAGCATCTCTTGTAGGTGCTTTCAAGAAAACTTTTTTGGTGTGATTAGTTCGTTCATTAACATTCAGAAATTATTCTCTAATCAATTCCGCAACTCTACGGAGGCCGTGGACAGCTCATGCAATAAGCAGCATATTTTTGAAGATATCTTTAAGCAATTTTCCGGCTTTAAGCATATAAACTGCAGCGTCACAAAGAGTTTTCTCACGTCTTCGAAAATTTTGTCCAATACTGCCGACAACTACTTCCGTTATTGTATTACCATTTACCAGTTCTATTATTTTTCTGACTATTAAATATGGCTTTGTTGGATTTTGTATACAAAACATCAACAATTACGTCAACTATCCTTCGCCCTAACGCATCTATAGTTTCGTGTGCACTCAATCAGTAGTAATTGTCTCCTGTATCGGTTTTAATTTTGTTTACGACTTTTGCATATATTTTTGGGGGTGTTATGTTAAAAAAAAAAACGATCATGGTGCTATACACTATTTATTAAATAAAAGAAACGAATGAGTACAATTACAGGGGCTGGCTAATGCTACAAGTTTCCAAAGGCTAAGACTTAAGCTGAGTGAGTGACCACTAACTACTACAGTACAGGTTTTTATAATTTAAATTACAAATAATATCAGTCTAGTCTATACAGTCTCAGGGAGTTTACAAATGATAATATTAGGAACTTACAGAAATTCTAATAGGAAATGAAGTAAATAGTAATTATTGATAAGAAAGTATTCAATTAGGCACTATCAGAAACAAACATTTACAATTCAAATAGTAGACATATGAAATGAAAGTATTGAATGAAATGCCTGAGAACAATAAACATATGAATAATAATTATAATATATGTTTAAACTAAATATTTTGTAAATTGTCTAAATGTATAACAGGGGATAGTGTTTTCGTAACGATGACTCGTCGGGAATACTTCCACCCGTATATTTTGCCAGAAAATCTTCTATGTCAAAAGATAGAGGCTGTCGTCGATCCGCAGTATGGTCATGAGTGTCCACCTAAAGATCAGTCGAAGTTATAGAAGGTTGACAGTAAAAAAAAATGGTACATTGAAAGTTGTTCGAGAACAGTAGCGATCAACAAATATTGACGATATAATGTTATATACTTCTATTGTTTTAATGAACTTCCTATCTTTGCCTAGTAGATCGGTTGTATGTTTATGCTTGTACGGCGTTAGAAAGTTCGGTAATGCAGTTGCCGGTAAAATGGGCAGTGTTGCAAAATTTACCCGCTGTTATTTCTTGAATTAATTAACTCTCACGATTATTTGTTCCTTTATTATTATTGATTAATTTTGTTTGTATCTCATAGTTATTCCAGGAAATAGTTACATATGTTTTTATAAATATGGAAGAAGTTAAATTGTTCTACATTAGTGGCAATGCGGCAAATTTATTATAACAACAGGCTCAGTTGAATTCTTATATATACAAATAAGATTAATTTTGAAATAAAGTTCCGTTAATTAGATTTAGAAAACATGTTTTTCTTTTGGAATTAATTTTGTTTCTAAAAATTTATGTATTTGTCATATACATACTTACACGAATATGTGGAAATGAAAGCATGTAATCTAGTTATTCTGCAATTAGAGGTTCTATTTACTTTTGGAATTTATCATTTTTCCTTTTAAATTGAGAGACGATTTATTTGCTTCATGATAATATTACATTTGAAAATAATCGACATCCGTCTGAGTCCATTAATGAGATAAAAATTATCAAATAAGACTTATTACGTATTTTCTATAATCTGCACTGGTATTAAACACGTTGACTGATCATAATTTGTGTGAAGGCTTGTCTAAGAAAACTGAGGTGCGAGAAGCACGTATGCACATATCTAACGCAGGTGGCGAGGTTATTCATGACATATATAGGGTATTTTTTATAGCTGATATATGTACATTCAAGAATTGTATAGTTTGTCTCTAAATTGGAATGTTTTTTAATTCCGGGATTTCTTTTCCTTCCATTGTTTAATATTTACAACGAACCTACCCAAAGTAGTTGACGTTCTTTCGATTGATCCCAAGCCCTGGTACCCAGATCAGGATCGACAATCAGAGTCTTACACCTCAGTACTACCACAATTATCGAATTATCGAACTATCGGTTGAACCAGTTATATAAATATCACAGACACTTTTAAGGATCTTGAAAAATTATAAAAAAAAAGTTCTCTAGTGAGTAGTTTTTTAAGTGGAACGATGTTAAATCTTTCATTCAAATACCTTAAGTTTAACTACAAAATCGCATACATAAGTAAGGTTGCATTATAGAGTTTTCACTACAGCGATTGCACGATGTAATTGCAAACCCCAGTTCATAGAATTTATTTAACTGTTTGCATACATATGAAGAACAGCGAGGGGATGATAGTAACAAGGCCATGAAACACTTTACACATACAGTTTAACATTAAAAGGCTCCTGAGGTTGTGGCAAGCTTTAAAAGCTTATACACCCCGTTGGACCGTCACCACAGTAAATAAATAAATAAAAAAGTAATTGAACTTTCTGTCGTTTCATCAACTAATATTTCTAACTCCGAATATTTAGCTTTAATGTCAATCACATGTTTACAATGCTGCCCAATCTTCTCGACAAATTCTTGAAAACTCCACTTCTTCTGCTTCTTTTTTGCTGCGACATTGTTCTTGATGGTACCCCAGATTCAATAAGATTGAGATCTGGGTGATACGGTGGGAGTCTCAATACTGTGTCCTTCGTGTTGTAGAATTATATTGAAGTTATACGTCTCATATCGATCCTTATAGCGCTTAAATAGCTGGTATAATTGTGGCTTGTACTATCAAAAGAATTTCTTCTTACCGTTAACCAAACAATCGTTTCGTCCTTTTTTGCTATTAGTTGTTGAAGCGTAATTTTTTTGTGCATTATGATTGGGCACATTATCAACCACGACAACAGAATGTGTGGATAGGTTTAGTGTACGCTTCTCTTCTAGCCATCTTCCAAAGTTCTCTGCATCGGATTTGAAGATAAACAGAGCGTTAGGAATAAAACCTATCTTGGCTCCTGCGTGTACTACTATTCTGCTACTAGTCTGCTCTACGAAAATTATAAACCATGTATCGTACCATCCTTATTTGATATTCCAATAAGCTGATGATACTACCTCATTTAGGTCCCTTCTTACCAGAACTTTTAAATGCTTTTTCATCAGAACTTCTTGCTGCATTTCCTTCTTTAACAATTCTTTCAATTGTTCCCACTGACCCATCAGTTGTTTCACAAACTGTTGTTTTATCCTATTTACTGTCGCTGAACTGCTTTTATGTTTACAAAAACAAGTGTATACATTAAAAACGACTTCTCGCGTTTGGGTGTGTATCACCTTCTGATTCCCTAACAAAGACATTTTGAGCCGCATTGTAACTTCTAAGTACTTAAGTACCACTACCATGTACGTTTCCAAAAGCGACTACGGCGCATCCCTACCGCTTTCCATCTTTCATGGCGCGTACTGAAATATGACCGACTACTCAAGTTAACAAATCTCACATAGTCCGGAAAACATAAACCTGGGGCCCATTTGCCCCGCGGCGCAAGTACCCCACCTCACCGTAGGTATAATTTCATGTTGTTATATGAAAGTGTTACAGTTTGTGTCTACTTGATGGCTTTGAGAATGAATTGTTTTTATGGTAACTCCAGTTGGAAGAATTACAGCGACTCATATTTAACGAAAACCTCTTCCCCACTTTACTGAATATCTCACATTCACGAAACATGACGAACGGTACAATTCTTGTACCACTCTAACGTGTACCTATTTGTATCCTTAGGTACCGACGACAAACGCACGTGACACCAAAAACTTACCTCAGCTTCTTAGGCAGTTACAAATCCGTATATGCTGAAAAGCACGGCCAGATTCAGGTGCTGGCGGAGAGAATGAGAACTGGATTATCGAAACTAATTGAGGCGGCAGCAAGCGTTGATGTTCTTAAACAAGAATTAGCAGTAAAAGAGCAAGAAATTGCTGTTGCAACCCAAGAAGCGGAAATAGTCTTGGAATCGGTTCTTGCTTCCAGCGAAATAGCCAATAAAATTAAAGAGGAGGCGACAGCCGTCAAGGAAAGAGCCGAAACCCTCGTCGAGAATATCAGCGTTGACCAAAGGGAAGCCGAAAAGAAATTGTTAGCGGCGAAACCCGCTTTGGAAGCAGCCGAAGCAGCTTTGCAGGTAAGTTTGTTCGTGTTCATGAATTAAACGCGCCGAGTTTTCATTTCTTGCAGACCATTAAAGCTTCCGATATAGCAACGGTAAGAAAATTGGGAAAGCCGCCTTATCTAATCATGTTAATTATGGATGCCGTGTGTATATATTTCAAACGTAAATTGGAAGCTATTACTCCTGATTTTGAGAAGAAATTTTTCCTAACATCCTGGAACGAATCGTTAAGGGTAAGATAATTTTAAGAAGTGCTTAATTTGTAAAATAACATTGCTAAATGATTTGTTGATTTCAAACAATTTTGGCAGATTTATCAACTTAGAGCAAAGTAAAGAAATGATGTTGCAAGTTACTAACACAATATTACAAAATTATGCGTGAAATTGAGTAATTTATTAAAAGAAAGTTCAAAAATTAAAAATTAAATAAGTTAAAAATCTAAAAAAAGACTTAATTGAAATAGTCATACAAAATAATTATTCGCAATAAAATACAATAAACAGCAAAATTAACGCACATATTTTGAAATAGATGAAATTTTTCGTTTAATTAATTTTTGTGAATTGTATATCGCAGAATGATATCTCGATACATAAACGTAATCACTGATTGTCGTATCGAATGCTATTTTTGTAATTTTCAAACGTTAGTAGGCTACAATATTTATCTAAACAAATAAGAAGTTAATGCCATTTAAATAAGAATGAAATGTGTTACGCGAAATTTAAATCGCGATGAATGTGTACAGATTGAAGTATTGTCAGGTGAAGGGTTGACAAATTGCCAACTCGGAAAAGGGTTTGATGTGGCCCACACTATAAGAGGCTTCCAATGTGTCATAGAGCCAATTAATTACGCTAGAAGATAAAGGACAAGGAAGACTCGGTAAAAGAGTTGTAATTGAAGATCGTTTTATAAGGTTATGGATACTTCATTGAACGGTTTAGGAATGGCAGCCTACAAATAATTGCAACGTTTCGTCGTACCATATTTGTTGACATTCTCAAGCCTATCTGTCAACTTCTTCTTGCTTTAAAGTAACATAACAGGATTTTAAAAGTAAAAGGCAGAAAAGAAAGAAACATAAGATTACGACTAGTACAATATGAAAACAAGAAGAAGCTGACAAATACGTTTGAGGATGTAATTTAAAGTCAAGAATGAAGAAAACCAAACTTTCCATTATATGTAACTAGAATCCGCAACGACTTATTTTAAGAAAATACTTTGCTTAGTGGTTAAATACCTGCATTGGTTTAATATTATTTAATATAACGTCGCTGCTAATAAAATTAAAGTTTCTTTTAATAATTCTTTATTATACTCTGGTTTGCGATGTAATCCGCAATTTGCAATTGTAGCGGTTGGCAATATAAAACCTTTGCTTCGTAAAAATTTGCACATAGCAGGACCTTTGTAATACATAGCTAAGATTATATTTTTCTCATCCGCTGACCATGGTCTTGTGGTCCATTGCACTGCAGTTATGCTTCTTGAAAATGAAGGTAAATTTTTCAACGATCATACAGCCATCGTCATTTTATCCTGATACCGCCTAGTAGATCTTCTAGTTTCTGGTGGCAATTATAATTATAATTATAGTCGGGCTATGGCACAGTTGGCTTTGGCCACTGCGACGTTAATAGATTTATTGTAACAAAATGCCCTTGTGTGTGTTAAAATAGTTGAGAATTCTTCCTTCGGTTCAGTAGATGCAAGAAATGGTCTACTGCTGGTGTCGTATGCGGCTTCAAATCTTCTTGACAAAGACGACTAATTTCATCTTCAGGTATTCTAAGGTCCTCTTTGCTAGACGATAGCGCTACCTTTACTGCCTTTGGTGAGCCTGATATAAATGCTTTCACCTGTTTTTGTCCTGGAACATTTCCCCAGTACGGAACTTTTGTGGCAAAATTGGATATATACATATGTAACCTCGAAGCGAAAATATGAGTTTTCACTTTTGAAGTAATTCTTGCAGAAAAAGCAATACACTCTTTTAATGATAACATCCTCAAACAATTTATTTCTCAATGCAGGGTATGCGGAGCTTGCACATTTTAGCAATTGTTATTTCGCGAGTTGTTTTTACATGTTAGATTCCTTTTCGCATCCGAGGTCACATATATTTATAATTTCATTCAACACTTCAATGTGAACCTTTTGATGGACGAGATGATTGAATATCATATTATTCTTCTGTAACCATTGTTACATGGTATTTTTCCTGGTGTCTTCGCTTTTAGAGGTATGTCAATATATAACATTGGAACAGCATTTTGGACCATTTTCCGACCATTAATACACTTTTTATTGTGTTTTTAATTTTGTTGGGCTTAAGTTGAAAATGTCTGTATTATCTACAAAAAGAATTATTTAATTCTGTACAAAATAGCTCATCAATAAATTATTGATACCTGGATTAATAACCCACTCTTGATATACGGCGAAATTTTTAATTGGAAATCGAAAGATGGTCAAGTACCTCTTCTAGATTTACTACATAAAAGGCATGCGTATCTTGGAACGGACTGCATGATCACTGAAAATTTTATGGCTATCCATATTTTAATACATAGATTTTTTATGAAATGGTGCCAACAAATTATTGTTATAAATATATATCTTACCAGAGAATACCACTATATCAAGGATATTTGTTGATTATAATTAAGAACTATATGCAAAATAATCTTAATGCAAAATTTACTGAAAAGAAAAACTGAAACTTGGAAAAATAAAAGTGTTAAATTAAATATAAATAAATAGCTCCAATATAACCAATTGCAATTCAATTTTCACGGCCATTGTGGACTATCCCTCTGTGATACCAACAACACCAATACAAAAAACCTTCTATCGTTTACTACTCTTTACTATTTTTTCAAATATATGAATGGACGACACTAAAGGCGACACGTAAATTACACGTCCTCCGGCACTCGTTTCTCAGAACTACTGCAGGTTAAATAACTAAATTATATACACAATGATATTATTAACCAGTTACTGATATTCTTGAACCACGTGCAGTCCGCTTTTCCCCCCATATTAACAATGCTATCCTGACAATGCTTTTGCATTGTGTTTTCTCCAACTGTCCGCCTAAAGATTTAGATGTAGAATGATGTTAACTGGAAAACAAGTTAAGCTTTCGCTCCTTTATTAGCCATAACACTTTTGCTTTAAATCAAGTGTTTTGTAAATATTACTTTTTATCTTCCATAAACATTCACGTTATCTGTATTTTCAATAAAATCAACAAGATGTTGCCTACAAAATTTGATTTTAACCATTTTTATATCGATAACAAATTCAACAGTTGTCTTGAATGCTGACATGAAAATTTGGATGACAGCTAATGCCATAAGAACAACTGTCACGTCAGCGATTGTTGAAGAATAGTGGGCGTTTACACATCAGGCTTGCACCAGTATCAGTAATACTGTATTGTGTAAACTTAGTTAAGTAACAGTATTAGGCGAGATTTTGTCTGCCTACCATAACACGAAAACGTCAAATTTACTTGCTATTTACGTTACTTTACATTTTAAAGGTCATGGCTGATACGAAGATGTTGCAAAAAGTTCAAGAATATCCAAAGGATACTATCAACGCGGAAATGCTAGACTTATTGGTACCTTATTTCGACTATCCGCAATACACCTACGAAGCAGCGAAAACGGCTTGTGGCAATGTTGCCGGTCTCATCTCGTGGACTATGGCAATGGCTGCTTTTTACGAAGTTAACAGAGAAGTTTTGCCTTTAAAGGTCAGAAAGTTGACTTTGTACACTTGTATGATGTGTTTTTACCTTTATTTCAATATACCGAGCAAAACCGTAATTACAGGTTTGGCTATTCAAATAGCGCAATCAAATATGACTATGTCTATACAAGATTTCTTGAGTTTTAAAGAAGTTCTTCTAAAAAGTCACACTATTTGTTCATTTAAAAACCTATTTTAACGACCAATTCGTAGGAACGGAACTCCATCGTTAAGCGAGGAGTCCTTGTAACAAATATACAAAAATAAACCTATTTGTCACAATGCTACGATTAAATAACGATTAACTCGTTTCATCCCCTCAAGTGTCTTTTGGAAAAAGATATTAGTCACAGGAGACGAGGTCAGGGATGTAATTTCTCACTACCGCTTGAACAATTCGTGCTTTATGCACCTTGCAGTTGTAGTACAGAAGCAGAATTTTCTGAGCATAATTACGGGGTTCCTTTTCGCATATAGCAACTTTCAAGTTCCAAATTATGTCTTTATAGACATTCTTCGTCATCGTAGTCCCTTCTGACGTACTCAATTAAAAGTAGCCTCCACTTTTCCCGCAAAAAATAATATCACCGCCTTCTTAGGTAGTAGAGAACCGTTATGGATCCATTGCATGGACACTTCTTCGTGAGAAGGTCCCAGTGGTGTACCCAGGTCTTCATTTTGGAATAAGGCAGTAAAATTCTCCTCACAAATTTTCCATTTTCACAGTTTTCGTCCGCGGCTGTGCCGCTTGGAAATCTATCGTGCCGAAACTTTGCTCATTCTCATATCTTCGTGTAGAATTTTAAAAATACTCGGTCCTGATATTCCTATTTCAAATGTAATAACTGACACTTTTACTCAGCAGTCAGTCAACATCAAATCTTCAATTTCGTTAATGATTTTCTCAATTCGTGCTTCCAGAGGTTTTCCACACTTTAGGCCATCATGAATAAATTCCCTGCTTGCACCAACATTTGACTTGTAAATAGGACGATATTCTTCGAGCTACTATCGATGACGAATTCCAGGATTCCTCTTTTCCAGTGGTAATGACTGGAAAGTTCGAGCCCTTGAGCCTCTTAAAAGAAGCATCCACTGCTACAGTCCCAATTTTTAATTACAGGCCAACTTGGATAGACAACAGGCAAAACTAAATAAAGCGGAGGCCGAGTTGAATGCAGCAATGGAGCTTTTAGAAACCAAAGAGAGGGAAGTTAAAGAATGCCAGGATAAATACGATAAGGCTATGTCATTTAAACAGGTACGAATATGTTTAATCAGTCAACTGTATAGTGTATATTTAAGTGATTACTGATTTAAACGACAAGGGAATATACGAATAAATTGCTGAAATTTTATCAATAACGCATGGTCAAACACAAACAACAGATGTTTATAAATAAGAATTTTATGTAGATAATCTAAAGATCAGAGATCAGAGGGTATTGTTATAAGGTGATAAGTCACATACCGAAGTAAAACTTTGCAGGGGTACCTACTACTGTTATTCTTCACTAAATTTCACATAAAACTAACCCCCGCATTGTCTAAACTAGTTTGAAGTTGAATATTCCTACTTTAGTTTTTCTTTTTTTAAATCTTGAAATGTATTATTAACCATATATATTTTGTATTGCGCAAAGACGCAAAGAGATGTTGACATCACATGGAAGTGGTGTCAAAATCACAGGTCGCACGTAAGCTCTCAAAAGATAATTATCGCCTATCTTAAATCACCTTTTATGGAGGCGAAAACAATTAGTTTCGACGATGAGGATAAATATAATAGTACTATTCTAATATATATAAGCAAGAAACTAAGGTGGCATCAGTAACTTGCCGCATGCTGCTTAGTAAGAACTGAAATTTTAAACTTCTAATGATCTTTGCTACACACAAAATTAGATCTATGAGCACTTATGCTTCTTTGATATGGCGATGAAAAACAACCCTGAGGACTGTGTCACAACAGTTTTAACAAATCCAAAGGCCTTCATGCCTTAGCATTACAGCTCTAATGCGTACCTGTCCCACGACAATCCTGGAAGTTTTGTTGTGAATAATGCTACTCCATATCTACGTACAGACGCAGACTATATAAAAAGTTTTGTCTCTCTTACTAGAAGCCGGAGGATCTCAGATGACATCTCTGAATCCTGAAAGATGCCAACATAAATTACTTGATACATATTGCACAACGCCCTATGCGGATACAATTTTGATTAACCTTAACAAAGTGGTCACTGAAAACTGTAGTATGGGTCCAAGGATATCGGGGAAGAAAGATTTCCATTTCCTCGATCCCTGGATTTTCCATGAAGTATTTTTTTCGATTAAAAAATACAAAAATCATTTTTAATGCGAAAAACTTAAATGCAAAATAATTCATTCTTAACGAAACCGAAATAAATTTATTGTTACGTTAGTTTGTTTAGTTAATATCAGTAGTTTAGAATATTTTGCTTTTATTCCAGAACAATGTATACGTTTGCTTGTATAAATTGGCTTTTATTCAAGAATAATATTCGGTGTAAACAAAATGGCAAAAATATATCCTATCGGTTTAAGTTTATATCCTAACGTTTAGATCATATTCATCATAAACCTCCTACCCGTAACCGCGGTACAGTTAATGCGAGAAAATCTCACGTTAAGCACATTGCGTGAACGGGAGGAGTGGGAGAAGCAAAATGGCAAGGATATGTTCTATCGGTAACTTAAAAATTAATTGCTGTTGTTAGTTTATGCATTAGTTTCGACGTGGTATGTTATGAATATGAGATAATTGTATAGTCTGATATAAGACGGTTTATTTTTACTTTTTTGAATACTTTTCGGTATGCTTCTAACAGTAGATTTGTTTATCGACCATAAAAGTTGAGCAAGTACATAGTACTAACATTATGCGAATATTTTGCGTATCATAAAAAAATGAAAAAAATCTTAATAAGAGTTAGAGCGATTCCCGGCAAATATGGTTTGTTATTCCGGGATGACGGGATGACTTTTTACCTGCAGAATGCTGGGATAACGGAATCCCGTTTTCTAGTTTGAGAGGCCCTAAACCGTACTGTTTAGACAGTTGGCGGATCTTAACTTAAACAAGAACATTGATTTTTGTTTTAAACTGGTGCTATAGAAAGAGTTCATTGAGAGAAGGTTAATAGGTGCAACCATACACAATTTTACAAATAGTCAGCCAGTACCAAAAAGCTCTTACAGACCACGCATATAAATCTGATCTGATACGTAAATGTGTTGTCTTCCTGCTAAAAGACGCAGATCTTGTTGTCGTTCACTAGACGGCATAGCATCTCTTAGGTCTAATAAAAATTTTATAAACCGAGCCGAAGGCGAATTTGAATATAATTGATTTCCCACCCGTCCCATTGACGTAATTAATCCCCTAAATTCATTCAGACTGTGTCGAATGTACTAATGTCACGTCTAGTCACTTCTAACTTGTACAGTTTTATCATAAAAACCACATAGCTTACTTTCCTATAGGTTTCAAAATTCAACTTTCTCACCTCAAATGAGATTCCTTTCCAACCGGCAGAAAAAATACATTTTTTTTCTTGAATTTTCATGGAAACAAAATACACTATACACACAATAAATAAATGGTACCCAATACTTTGATCCAATAGCTTATTAATTTTAACCAGCCTAAGATAGAAATATGAACGATAAAGAACAGCATTCAAGCTTTATGACTGAACTTCAAACGATATTTGGACCAACTTTTAATTATGCAATTTTTTAGTTACTCTTAAATAACTGGCACTTTATTTCGAGTACAATTTCATATTCTCTTAATTTTTAATCGCACTGTATATTTAATCATTACTGTGATTATTATAAAACACTTCAAGAGAATTAAAAAAAGCTTTTTAGGACGAATGATCCTTTTTTGTAAAAACTAAGGATACAAAATTTATAAGCGCAGCTAAGTCTATCCGTGGACGCATTATATACTGTACAAATATTATTGATACAATTGTACAAATGTAGGCCGTATTGGACGATGCGATGAAATGTAAGGCGAAGATGGACGCTGCTACTGCATTGTTAAATGGTTTGAGTGGAGAACGTATCCGATGGACGGAACAGTCAGGCCAGTTCAAGTCCGAAATCGAACGCTTAGTCGGCGACGTGGTGATTCTTACTGGTTTTTTGGGTTATACTGGTCCCTTCAATCAAGAGTTCAGATTGCTATTGGAAGAGAGTTGGGTGCAAAACCTCACCGACAAGAAAATACCGTTTACATTGAATTTAAACGTGACGGAGTGCTTGACCGACACAGCAACGGTAAGATGTAAGCAGTAGTGAAATGGTCTCTGATGTGATTATGGTGAATTCTTTTGATATAAATTTTGAAATGGTAACAACAATTGGTTATATGTAGGTGTATCTAATCGCCGCAAAAATTTGGTCATTTCTCCCATGTTGCCCTCACAGCCAGAAAGTTTCAGTATATTAAACTTTTTAAGTTAGCACTGACATAGGGTCTCGTTAATGAGTACAAATTGGAAACAATATTTGTTTCTGAATTCGAAGTAAACACACCTTACAAGAACATTCACATGATCTATTTGAAACTGGGACTCTTTTTCTATTCACAAATTCTAATTGTTGAACATACCATAACTGACCAAACTGCATTCATCTATTACCAGCGCATTTCTTAATGATTCTGACCTTCTTATACGATTTAGCAACCAACCGTAAAAATCCTATCACAAAGGATAGCCACTGTGAATCAAGGCTTGTTTGTATCTTCTAGGTGTGGTGTGCGCCAACATAAATGCAAGGTGAATCTCCACCTTGCCGTCATCCGCATAGGCGATACCACTCCTCCCTGTAGACGCTGAATATAACTGTTTGATCTCCTTACAGCTTTACTCATTTTCCACGGAGGGCTTTCCCAAGTTCTTTACTGCTTCCCACCAACAACCCTCCCTTAGTTTGTGCAAAACAATCTTAACAAAGCTGCCCAAATTATTAGCCTCCGCTCTGTCCAGAGGGTAAAGCGTTCATCCATCTGTTGTAACAATTCTAATTACTTTCCAAAGTCGTTGGAGATGCTACGACTCCAATCCGAGCGTTCGGAGTTGTGGTGTTCCATAATAATAAGTGAATAGTTATCATCTAGTTCGGACAACGTTCGAAAATTGTCCACCAAAAATTGTCAGCTGGGTAGAGTGTTGACATAAATGATCCATGTCCATTGTTTCCAAGATTATACGCCTGGCCTCAAGAAAGTGCAGTTCGAGAAGAGGCAAGTAACTATGAGAGAGCGTATGTTTCACCGCGATGGCGATGCCTCTACGATTGCCTGTAACCCTAACCGATCGGTAAATAGTATAACAAGAAGTTCAAATTTATGCGCGGGTCCCAACCAGGTCTGGCTGATCAATAAAACATTGATAGCCTGATGATCTGTAGCCTTTGCCAACTGAACCACTTTCCCCCTGATCCTATAAGCATTTCATGCCATGAGTCTTATTAAATTAGGCCGGTTTGGTCCCTGCTTTCTTTTGTGTTAGTAGGAAGAACTTTAATTGATTTACCGCAGCGATTTATGAATAGGAGAGCTTTTGGAGGGTGTTCAGCATTCATACAGCTTTGAGATCGTTGCAGATTGAATATTTGAGGGTTATTGTCTCGCTACTGGGAGCAACTCTGTGTCGGAGTCAGACGGTTTCAATACCTGCTCATTGATTACGTTGGAGCATATCGAGCTGATTTTGTGGGTGGCTCGCTGAAAAAAGAATCGCAGGGATCAGCTCTGTTTTGGGCTTGCCCAAACCTCAGACATTTATAACATTGTCGAGTGTGCGATTTCAACGGCCCGACCGTACCCTTCAGTTTCTTCTTCAAGATTTCTGTCATCTCTTGAATACGCTTTTAATCGTTCAGGATTTTTACCAAAATCAAAGGCCTTCTATCTCTCATTTTCTTCATCCTTACGACGGACTCGACCAATATGGTCTCCCGCAACTTCCTTCTCCTCCTGGATTCTCCTCACCACACCATTCAACATCTTCTCTGACAAAAAATCATAAGAATAACTGCAGAATACGGAATGGTTGGTTTCTAATTCCAGCTAGAAGTGGGATAAAGAAGTAGAACCATACAAATTAGTACGATGTTTGACATTTGGAGTTTAAACGGTTTGTTGAAAAAACGTCACAAGTAGAGAAAGCGTTGAGAAATATGTGTAACAAAGATTGCACTACCCTACTGCCACTAGAGTTTACTTGTAAGAGTTCACTATTGTCACTATACGGGCAAAATTGTTTGTCTAATTTTATTAGCTAACGCTGTACCGTCAATAGTAAATATTAATCATTATCATTGCAAATATGTTTGTTTACAATTTAATATCAATTTGCTAACCTGCAAATAGACTGGGGAATGGAACTTACAAGGACTTCCAACTGATGAATTATCAATTCAGAATGGCATCATTGTCACGAAGGCGTCTCGTTATCCGTTAATGATCGATCCTCAAGGCCAGGGCAAAGCGTGGATTAAAAATATGGAGAAAAAAAGTGGCCTTATCATTTCTTCGCTAAACCACAAATACTTCAGGTAAAGCAATTCCGTAAAAAAAATTATTAGTCGATATTTAATGATCATTTATTGCAGAAATCATATAGAAGATGCTGTTTCACTAGGTTACCCGATGATTATAGAGGATATCGGCGAAGAATTAGACCCAGTCCTAGACAACGTTCTCGAAAAAAATCACATAAAGATGGGCAGCACGTTTAAAGTAAAGATCGGCGACAAAGAAGTAGACTTTCACAAAGATTTCCGACTTTACATTACTACGAAATTGGCGAACCCATCCTATACGCCTGAAATATTTGCCAGAACATCTATCATCGATTTTACGGTGACAATGAAAGGTTATTTTATTAGACACTGAACAAAAACGTTTCGAAATTCTATACGTATAAACCTTGATATGCTTGCAGGGTTGGAAGATCAATTACTCGGCAGAGTAATCCTAACCGAAAAGAAGGAGTTAGAATCGGAAAGAACGAATTTAATTAAAGATGTTACCGAAAATAAAAGAAGAATGCTCGAGCTTGAACAAAGTTTATTATACAAACTAACCACGATTCAAGGTTCGCTGCTTGATGATGAAACACTAATAGGCGTGTTAAACGTATCGAAAGATACAGCAGCAGAGGTTCGAGAAAAGCTAGCAATTGCTAAGGATACAGAGATAAAAATCAACGCAGCTAGAGAGGAATTCAGGCAAAATATTGATACTATACTAACATTATGTTATCTATTTAATGAATTTTTTTTTGGTTCGCCTCAATAATTCGTATTCGTACAATTTAAACCGACCTCTTGATATCAATAATTAAAATATCGCTTACTTCTAACATAGAAATCTTTGCTGTATTCATTCGCCAATTTGAACTAAGGTTATAAGTATTACATCTAAGCAGCTTACTTACAATGATTGTTCTTTTTACCATTCATAACTAAATTCGAAGAGACCTACAGTAAGATCATATAGATCTGTCTTACTGGAAACTGAGCTTGCTTGTAATCAAGCCCAATTTGTTTCAAAGATTCTATCTACCTCTTCTAAATTGGATTCTTAGTGCACCGTAGAGGCTTTAAAGATATTGCTAAATACTCACTTTCCTACCTGCATCGTATCTACCAACAAAGACTACAACTTTGCAATGGTTGCAAGTCGTCTATCAAAGGAGGTACGTAGTCTAGAAAGTAAAATCTTTACAACCAATCGGATAAGATGGGTTTTAATGACATTTAAACCCTACAAATTACCTAAGCGAGATGCGCTTGTACAAAGCAAGCAATAGCTTCAGCTTCCCTCGAGATCATCGAAAGAGCGACCTCCTCCAAAGGTTTTCACCGACGTCTATAAATTGGATTAAAGCCATGCTCCAAAGTCGACGAATAGGCGCTGAGATCGGAAACCACAATAGTTAGAGCCGATAAAGGCTGCTCTTAAGGAGGGGTCATGTCACTTCAGCGATGAAGTTAAATACACGTTCGACAAAAAACTAACATGGAACTCCCACACGTCCAATAGAAAAAAGCCATTGCGACAGCATTAGTATGCCGCAGCAGCCCTGGAAGTCCTGCTATGATTAACGCCGCTTCACATCCACATTCAGAAACTCTCTAAAGAATGAAGGGATTGCAGCCGGGGGATCTTAAAGGCCATCTTAGAATGCTTGAAGATCCCAACATAAATTATCTGATACACATTGCAAAGAACATGATCCCTATTCAATACGATTTTGATTAGCCTTGTAAGGTGATCATTGAAAGCCGTACTGAGTGGGCATCCGGGCAACCTCAAGTGTTGGACCAGGTATTAGGCACCATATTTCAAGCAGAGATCTTGTGTGTCGAATCTGGTCTGATTCACGAATGTATACACAATTTGCAACTGAGACACAAAAACCACGTTACTTGCGATAGGTCATCAAGGAATCGAAGGTAATGACAAGGCAGACAAGCTGGTTAGAGAAGCAGCGAACATGCCCTTCGTCAGTCCTAACCCCTACTGTGGCCTACAAGAGAGGCACATAAAACAAATAATTAAAGCATAGGAGGACAATCCAAAGACTTCATACTGGAAAAATGTTCCAGGCTCGCCTAAGACAGCAAAAATAGTGCTATCGTTCAGCAAAGGAAATTACTGGCGGGAATTCTGACAGGTCATTTAGCCTCAAATTAATCACCTATTCAATCCAGGAAAAACTGAAGATCAAATTTGTCGTCTATGGTTAGAAGTTATGGAGACAGCAGAATATATTCTACCTAAATGTGCTGCCATCAGTCGCACTCGACAACAACATTTCAGTAAACTATTTCTGACATCTACTGAACTGACGGACAAAGATCCTAGAATAATACTAAGGTTTATTAAGAGCATTCACCTACTCCAAAACATATAGGGGCATTTTATGATTAACGTCGCAGTGACTAAAGGCACTTGTGCCATTGTTTACTTACACTAATAATACTAAATAGTGCATCGTACCATTTTAGTTAAATTGTTTATTCCTTTCGTCATTAATAAATGAGCTCAAACTGAGAATTAGGTCGAAATATGGTAATTTGCTTTTATTGTTAATATATAATTACTTCAAGAATAGGCGAAGAAATAGTTGTCTTGTTCGGAAATTTTTCAATACTACCTTGTAGACTAGTTATCCCCAAAGTTTCAATTACTTTTGTTCTTTCGGGTTGGGAATATGGAAATAAAATAATGCATTCCACTGTCTTCTCAATACTTCAGTTTCAGTTTTTTGGTAAAAAATACAACAGTTATGAACAAGAATAGAAAATTGAAGCGTTTGAATAGTATAATTAAAGGCATATTAAATACACTAATTGGACTATTGAATCCATACATTTAATGAGAATCTAATGTCAACAGTAAGCTGCTTTCTTACTTTCAAAAGACTAATTTAATAATATAATTAAAATGTGAAGAAGCAATTTCCATATCTAACCAAGAGAAATTGTGAACTAAAATCCTTGAATATGAAGAAATGCAATACACATTTGTATTATTCTTCAATATGGTTATAACTAATAACATGAACCAAAAAATTCATTAAATAGTATTTACTATTTGTTATGAGTAACTTACTTTCCACTAATATCTATTAACATTTTAGGCCTGTAGCAACTCGTGGTAGCGTACTATACTTTTTAATATGCAATATGTCAATGGTTAACGTAATGTATCAAACATCTTTGGTTCAATTTCTGGAACGATTTGATTGGTCCATGGCCAAATCTGAAAAGAGCCCAATAACTTCTAGGTGGGTAACGCAGTCTCTACCATGAACCAACGAAGTTTTTATTATCCTTTAAAAAATAGTCTGGGACGTCCCTCCCACTTAGATCTTTTATAACGGTTATAAAGAATACTCCAGCATGAACATGGGGATTTTGATTTTATATTATTTACAATCACTGTCGTTTTGAATGTTTATATTTGGGTCTCACCCTCGAACAACGGATGAAAATTGTTCAAACTTATTACGTGAGTGCACGTTCTGTTACGAACACTATTCGTCGATTTCGTGTTGTTTTTGTTCGAAATCGTGAGCCTAGAGATATAGCAATTAGGAATGTAACTGTAAAATTTGAATGTGTCCGAAAGTCCAAAGACCTCAATTCGTCATAGGTCACAGCAACCAATTGTTTTCAAATGCCCAAACAATCGTCTCTTCCATTCGGATGTAAGAGAACAGCTAACTGTATTTCACCTTTCACGGCAAGGAGATGATAATAACAAAGCCACTAAAAGCTCCTAAGGTTATGACAAACTTCATGCAATGTATTCCCCGTTGGGTTGTTACCACATGTAAAAAATAGCTAATTTCCTATTCAAAGCTATGAATTAACTTAGTTCTTAGTACGTACTATCCACGACATATTCAATTTGAAAATTTACCAATTTTTATAGGCGATTGAACTACATCATTGACTACCTAACTTATGAAATATTCAAATACAAATCACGCGGATTGTACGAAGTGGACAAGTACATGTACGTGTTATTGATGGCGCTAAAGATCGACATGCAGAAGGAACACATCACGCACGAAGAATTTCAGGTATTCATCAAAGGAGGCGCCGCACTGGATTTAAACGCTTGCCCGCCAAAACCTGCAAAATGGATTACAGACACGACTTGGCTCAACTTGGTTGAACTGACCAAGTTAAGACATTTTCAGTATATTGTTCAGCAGGTAAAAAAAATTGAACGCAAAGGAATACTCATGATGATTGTTTTTGTTGCTGTTATATACACGTAGGTTACATCAAACGATAAGCAGTGGAAGCAATGGTTTGACAAGGACGCTCCCGAAGAATCCTCTATACCTGACGGATATAATAGCCTGGATACGTTTAGAAAGCTGCTGATGATACGGTGAGTATCTAAAACTAATATGCTAATGAACAGGATCCGTCTAGCTTAGCAGCACAGATGGTTGACGCAACGTTGGCTCCCGATCACAGATCGCTTGGCTCGACGCTGCCAGCGATGTCGGGATTACGTGAAAGTGTGAACATTTTACACATTTGACCGAACATTGGCTCACAACGTTCTCGCATACTTACCATCTACTTTTATCGTGCACTAATATTTATGGAACATTCCCTGAAAATTGGCCCACTATTGTCTGTCGACCGTGGCGTCGCATATTTACAACGCTTAACAACTGATCTTCAACCGAATGAATTGAGTCAACATCGATTTGCTCACTCAAGTGGTAAACGTAGTTTAATTATCATTTCCCAATTATCGACCAACTCGTAACTAATTTTGCCGACCTAGAACCAATCGATACCCAACGTTAGATAAGTGCCATTGGTTTTATATACCTTATTGACACTCTACCAACCAGTTATGCTACTGGAGTATATACAAAGTATTGCATAAAACTCGTTAGAATGATATGAATGAAAATCTGAAATTTTAAAATAGGTAGTTATAACATCCAACCTATTAATTTAAAATATTTTCACCTATGAAACACTTCCGGTTGCATCGGAAGTAGCTACCGACATTCTTATTTTAAATATAATGGTACACTTTTTATCAGCTTAATCGATTGTATACACTGCATGCAAAGTAGGACACCTTACCCCTAAAGTCAATTGCTTTCTAGATATTTACTATCATGTTGAAATTTCAGCATTTGCACCGCTCCTGTTGAAATTATATATTTCAAAATGTTATAAAGATTACTTTTGTGGAATGAAATAGGTCATGCGTACCACACGTTATTGTTATCGTTACTGAGTTTTATATAAGAAATCACACGATTCGATTACCTAAAAAAATTCAAACGGTTTTCTGACGGATTACACAGTATGTGATTACCTCTGACTAGTTTGTCATTTCTGTTGGAACTAAGCTTAAATAAAAACCGAAAGGTTCTAAACTTAAGGAAATGTGCTCAGCTTCCATTCTAGCAAGGATGTGCCGCTTCGTTATTAATACTGCTAGTGTGCTCTGGTGTCCAGACGAAGGTAATCTTATTACTTCTACCCAGCCAACGGTCAGCTACGAGTTTGAAGCAATCCAAGTTACTTTTAACGAATATCCAAACTGGCTTTAATTTAAGACTTTCATGAAAGAGCTTAGCGCCATTTAACAATCGACCGATCTCTAAAAGTTTGTTCGGGACTTTTAGGGGGATCCTGAATTCATTTTCGCATCTTTTGAGTTTCCTTTTTACATACTTATGTGAAAAGTAAAAATTGGTTCATTTCTTATAAGCCTTTGGAGTTATAAGTACAAAGCACTAAGTTCTAATCCTTCATCAAATACAGAGCTTGGTGTCCAGATCGAACACTAACTCAAAGTCGCAAGTATATTGGGTCATCGTTAGGCCAACGGTTTGCAGAGCCAGTAATCTTAAATTATGAAACGATGCTATCAGAAAGTAGAGCGCTTTCGCCGATGATTTGTTTCCTAAGTACGGGTTCAGATCCCACGCCGTACATCGAACAATTGGCGAAAAAGGTGGAAAACAAATGTAGGGCGATTTCAATGGGGCAAGGTCAAGAGGTCCACGCTAGGAAGCTTTTGGCAGGCGCTATGTCGGAGGTAACTATATATTTATGCCTTCAAAATCGCTTTAAATTTCGATATTTCGCGATATGCAGGGATTTTGGGCATTGATGCAAAATTGTCATTTGGGTTTGGATTACATGCAAGAAGTATTAGGGCAATTCTTAGAGCTTGAACGCGGCTTCGGGAACGTTCACCCCGATTTTAGGCTGTGGATGACTACAGAAGTTCACGAGGATTTTCCCATCAGCTTGTTGCAATTGTGCATTAAGTTTACTAATGAACCACCATCAGGTAGGTCTTTCTTAAAAGTTACTTATTAATAATTGACGTGAATTTACAAAAATTGTGTATTCTTGTAATATCAATTTGACACCAATGTAGTCAATAATTGCGAATATGAGACTCAAAAAAGGCCTAGCAATTTCTCAGGTCAACCAAAATAATAAATTAAAGAATCCACAAATATAAATTAACCGTGTCCTCTAGTTGGTGTTAGAGACACTAGACAATTCAGTTGGAGATAATTATCAAATTTCACTCATTTTTTTATTTAATTTATTAAATTGTTGAAAACAAACAATTATAATAAGATGATTATTTTAACAAATTATTTCACTTTCTTCAACAAGTCGAGAATATAACAAATCGGCTATAAACAAAAAGTACTTCGGAAATAAATTGCAATCAGTCTCCGGGTAAATAGCTGTGTTAAAAAAAACGTCAGATCAGAACAACAGATCAGAAAGCATATCAGAGAAAAGTAAAATGGGCGCGTATCGACCTATGCAAAGTACGTTCGTCTTCGAATGTGGGATAATAGATTCAGCGGCTGACGCTGTACGTCGTTCAGTTAGAGTACAGTATACGAGGATGGTTCAATAAACCGCCGTATTAAAGAAGATAATGCAATTGTTTTGCATTCAGTAAATTTATTTCTTTACGTGATTTCCTTGTAACTCTATAGACTTGACGTGAACTGCTCTTCGCCAAGCCATTTTTTGAAGTTTGGAAAAAGCCTGGTAAAACTGATGGGTGGTAACTGCACCAGTATTGTCTTCGCTAGGTAGACTCCAAATATTGCTTTGAAGTTATCACGCGCTTTTAATCAATCGTCAGTAGGCGCGGTACCCATTTCGCCGATAGCTTTCTCATACTCAATTTTTCGTGAAGATTGTTTTGCACACGTTCAATTGAGATATCATGAACTTTCTACCGTCCGTAGTGACCTAAATGGAATGACCTGGATGCTCCTTATCGAAGACGGATGTTCGGTGACGCTTAAATTAATTAATCCAGTCTCTGGTGGTAGGCATCGAATTTGCACAGCCCTTATAAACTGCATCTAACTTTTCTTTGATTTCTGCATGTTTTTCCATCCAAAGAAAGAAATCGAATCACTAACCGGTATTGTTCGTTTTCTATGATCCCACAAATACTTAAGTTTGCTCACTTTCGACAGCTCTCGATGCCACTCTATTCGATGAATCTCTCGGAAATTTTGACAAATTATAGAATAATAGTCACAGTCGGCAATGTATAATTGACACAAAACGCCATCTGTCTTCAAACACTGCTACTTCTCGTACCATCCTCGTAGTTATTTGGTACAGTATAGCGCGTTTACCTCGCATGAGTTATTTGATTGGATTTTCATTTAGAAACACGACATTGTTTACGAGAGTTAGTTTCAAGTTTTCAACGAACACCATAATGGATATAATAAAACATATCATAAAAGCACATGCACATGCTCACAAACAAGAATACTTTCGCCGAAAAGACACCAATTGTTACACAATTTAAACGTCTTGGAAAATACATAGCCATAATTATTAGATCAATGCTCCTCCGTCGATCAGTGCACAACTGTGGTTTATCCATGACTCTTTAAACGGTGAATATTGAACATGATGATCGTAGACCGAAGTCTGCACGAAGTCCGAATTTAAACGTCTTAACCTGCTCTTTATAGTGCTCTATGAAGCAATATAAAATCTTTAGATGCTCCTATCTGGGGAAAGACGCATGAACATTTCAATTGGCTAATAGAGGCGTGCATTCCCGCAAATGATGGACACTTCCCATATTGTATGCAGTGTGTCCACGGATTTGGTGCATATGTGGAAAAACTTTTTATTCTACATTTTATGAAAAAAAATTATTCTTTACGAAAGTTCTTGCTTGCCTTAAAATCATTAGAAATCATATTAAAATGCACCGATTACCTTCTGTATGCATATAAATGTTGAAAACGTGTTTGCTTACTTTCAAAAATTTAACCAAGTTCAAATTATTATTGATAATCGTATTGCTTTAAAATTCTGTTGACATTTAATTAATTGTCTGTTTCAAATTTAAGTGACACGGCATTTGCTACCACGAACGGCTAACATTGCAACAACGAATTTATTTGATTAATTGTTACGAAATTGGTGATATTTTATATTGAACAGCGATCAACAAATTTAACGTCAAATTCACCGGCATCAATATTGCTATTAATTCTTTAAAAAAGCTCGTGAAGAAATTTTATAAAACTGACTCTGTTGCTAGAAAGAAGAAAGCAAAGAAACAATACAATGAAGATGATGCATTAACTGTTCTAGCTATGAGATCTGTATTAGAAGATCCAAAAATATCACTACGAAAAAGAGCCGCGGAGTTGGGTGTAAGCAAGAGCTTGCTGCAAAAAGTCTTCAGAAGATTCACCCATTCAAACCCAAATTTATTCATACTCTGAAACCCCGGGACGATGCGTTTAGAATAGAATTTAATACATGGGTTGGAGAAAATGTTATGGAGGATCAATTTTTCCTTCGTAAAATTTTGTTTTCGGACTTTTATCACTAATGGCCATGTGTCATCCCAAAATTGTAGATATTAGGCAGAAGAGAATCCAAATTTTCGTATTAATTGGAAAAACCAGCGTTATAAGAAAGTAAACGTGTGGTGTGGAATTTTATTCAATAAAATTATTGGCCCCTTTTTTTTCGAAAACAATTTAAATCAACACAAATATCTGGATATGTTACAAAATTTTGTTTTACCATCGTTGGAGGATATTAACAGAGATGCAGTCTACTTTCAGCAGGATGGATGCTCTGCGCCTTCAACTAATTAGTTAGAAACTGGCTTGACAAACACTTCCCTCAAAGATGGATCGGTCGTTTTGGTTTGGACCTACTCGTTGGCCAGCTCACTCGCGCGATTTTTATTTTTGGAGACATGTTAAACAAAGAGTGTACGAAAATAATAATTTTGGTGCGAATTTGGGAGCATTAAAAGATAAAATACACAATAACAATAATAACAATAATTAGTGAGATTGATATAAGAACATTTAGGAACGTTTACAGAGAATTTAGGTATAGGGTCGAAAAGTGTGTGGAAGTAGGTGGAGGTTACGTTGAATAAATTATTTGTTGTTTTCTATCACATTCGAATTTATATACATTAACAAATATTTCATAAAATCTTATATTTATAATAAAGAATTTATTTTAATAAGTATATTATATTATAAAATTATTTTATATCCAGAAATATGTATAAAAAAATTAAAACATAAAATAGTTAAAAAAAAGTTTTAAAGTTCACTGTTGTATAAGTTTGCACCAATTCCGTGGACACTCTGTATAACTGTCCCTCTTGTGTTTCAACAAACCGGTCCAACAACCAATTACGCGCATAGGTTCTGTTCGTAACGGGCGTTATGGCCGTATATTTCAAGACTAATAAATAGAACATTTTATTTTAAAAATACACTTGCAGTGTCAGTAAAGAATGTCTCATATTTATCAAAATTAATTCAAATAATATGCTACTCGTTGAAACTAAACGTGTTCCGGGTTTGCTATTCATGCTACTCATTCAACTTTCGAATAATTACGAAAGATCGCTTTTATCTCCGTTAATGTTTTCAATACGCAATGTAATGTTCACATTATTATACAAATAGATTATTTGCATAAGAAAACTAAGCTAACAATATCATGATTACTGTATAATCGGAAATACCTCTACAATTCCGTATGGTAATTCATTAATTAAAAATCCTTGAGCTGAACTCGAAACACAAATTGGAAAACATCATAAATTACCTAAAAAGAAAACTATTAACTGTATACCATTCTTTTTGAGAAAAAAAAAGCTGGTAAACAAGAAATTAGTTTAATTTGCATTAGTATCAGACTACACGAGTATCATGTTGAATTCAATTTAGTTGTAAAGCAGCATCTTTCTATTTTCTAGGAATTCGAGCTGGTTTACTGCGAACTTATACTTCCATGAATCAAGACATGCTGGAATATACCGACTTGCCGCAATACATTCCGATGGTGTACGCCATTTCCTTCTTACATACTGTAGTTCAGGAGCGAAGGAAATTCGGCCCACTCGGTTGGAACATTCCCTACGAGTTTAATTCGGCCGATTGGTTAGCGAGCTGTATGTTCGTACAAAACCATCTCGATGAGATTGACCCGAAACGTGGTATCAGTTGGACTACCGTAAGGTAATCAAACCAATGTTCTCAATGTATTCTAGCACTAGGTCTCTTCAAAGGTGCCGGTTTTATTCTCTTTACATACACTTCGCCGCAAAATTAAGCGAATACTTTTAATTGCATCTATTAACAATAACCCGAAAAATATTTTAACAATTTAAACGCTAACACAGAACATAATATCTTGTGTGACCACCTCTTGCTGCGACGGAAGGCAATTGGAAAAGGATTGCAACATCTTCTTCTTGATTGGATCACATGTGCTCGAGTTGCAGTTTACCACTAAGATTCGTATATTCGGCTAAACTTATACATCCCCGTACTATAGCAAACCCTCCACCAAATATATGGATTTCTCTGACAGCACATTTCATGAATTGTTTTCCTGCTATTATCCAAATGTATAACATGGAGATATATTAGGGACATATTATATTAAAAGGTGGTAACGTATGTTGTATTTAATTAGTAACTTTAAGAACATAGCTCTCTGTTGTACAAAATATAAAATAAAGTTATGTATGTTTTCAGTTTAAATCGTGCTAACCATAAAAAGGACCGACATTTAATTATTTTTAAGTGTAAGCAAATCGTAAATGCTCTTAGTAGGTGCACTACTATTTTCCTGTTGCGAAACACTCTATGCTTTACGCTTTACAACGAGGAGGTGATAAAAATAAAGTTATCGAATATTTTACACACTAAAGACTCCTGAGGTTATAACAATCTTTAGGGGTTCATACACTCCGTTGGGCCGTCACCACGCGATAAAAAAATTCTAATCTTTATAATAATTTATTTAAGCAATAAATTTAATAAATAGGTATATGATTGGAGAAGTTCAATATGGTGGTAGAGTGACAGACGATTACGATAAGAGACTGTTAAATACGTTCGCGCAAGTTTGGTTCCACGAAAATATGTTCCAAGATGATTTCCAGTTTTATAAAGGTTACAAGATCATACGGTTTAAAAACGTTACCGACTATTTGGAGACAATCGATAAATTTTCAACAACCGATCCGCCGCAAGCTTACGGACTACATTCTAACGCGGATATCACGTAAATATGAAATAAAGCTATTCTGTCGATTCACTTTTAATGCATTCTTTCGAACGCAGTTATCAAACAAATACGACCACCACTATGCTGTACACAATAATGTCTATTCAACCAAAGGAATCTGGCAGTGGCGGTGGAGAAACAAGAGAATCTGTAGTAATGAGGCTGTCTAATGATATGCTTAGCAAGTTGCCAAACAATTACGATCCATACGAAGTAAAAGAGAGGTTTGGCACATCTTCCATTAATTTCATGGGTAGAAAGTAAAAATAATCTTTTTTTATGCAGATTGAAGCTAATGGGTATTTTAAATCCGCTCAATATATTTTTAAGGCAAGAAATAGATAGGATGCAGAAAGTGCTAGTCATCGTTCGCCAAACTCTAAGGGATCTTCTTTTAGCGATTGAAGGAACAATTATAATGAGTGAGGTAATTAGGTATAACGATTATAGTAATAATAGCGCGTACACATTATACCGTGCATTTTTTTTTGTCACTGAGCCTTCCATGTATCAGCCCGTTCTTTTTTTAATTGAATATATAGGCTTTATTATAGAGAGCAATTACTAGAATTATTACAAAAAACACGGAATGCTTAACCGAACGTGAATAATATGATGAAACTGAATGTATATAATGGACACCTATTTATACCTACTAAGGTTATCTTTGACTAATAGTTCAATTCCAAATTCGACGAGTTTTTTAATTTCGAATTTATACCGCAGTATCGTGTCGTAGTGTCGCGAAAACGATGCCGTTCTTCGTCGCTGGAATGCGAAAAAATTCGTATTTCTCGATGCGGGTTTGACTTTTCGCGTTACAGAGAGGACGCGTCTGGTATGGTGCTTCCACTACCGTGTCGAATTACAGAACGCCCGTTAACATTGACCCGAAGTAAACGAAATTGTACGCGACTACTCGCTGCCGTACATAGATCTGGCACGCAATCTGTACTCCCGAAAGCTTGTTTTGACGCGCTCATCTATCTTTCTCCCACCCACGGAAGGCCTCCTTACTAACCAAGGACGCAGCTAGTCGACGTGCGACTGTCGATCAGCTATTATTAATATACTGTATAAAACACAATTTTTTTATCTGATGTTGTCTAATCAGTGGTCTCGTGTCCTCTTTGGACTCGTTATTCTTCTCAGAATTTTACATTCTGTTACCCTTAGTTTTCCTTCATCATTCTGTGTGAGGCACATTGTTTCCGCTGTATATGTTACTATTGGTTTGATTAATGTATTGTATTGTTCTGATTATCATGTGTGTGCAAATCATTTTATCTTTTAATAGTCTTTAGTATTTCCAAAATAGTTTATTTGCTACATTAATTCTAAACGTCCAAGTATTGAAGTCGGTTACTTTTTGCAACTTGTATTCACTAATTTCTATTTCTGTCGTATTCTCTCTATCTTACTTTGAGCTTATTATATATTTTGTTTTGTCTTGATTGATATTCAAGCTTCTTATAGTTTTCGCTTCTATATTTATTTTCAACAATCACGTTCACAATCGCTCCTTCAAGCACTATATTGCACAACGTTGTCGATACGCTATCCTCTTGTCTAATTCCCCTCTCTATGTATATAGAATTGATATTTTCCTCTACCGTCCTGACTTCTGCTACTGCACATACGTCATCGTTATCTTTACTAGTTTGGTTAATTTTTATCTTACATCTTACTTATCGCGTTGTTCCGTCGTTCTTGTTACATACCTTATTTCTGTTTCGCTCTGTTGATCCGTTGATTGTTCCAGTCTGGTGTTCTCGAAAAGTTGACTGCCAGGTGTTGCTAATCTTATATCAATTCTTGCCGTTGAAATTGTTCGGATTATTCATAGTTTCCAAAGATTCGTGTACCACCCTCTGGCATATACCTTCACGTTCTTATAGTCGATGTTACGGTCCCCATTTTGATACAGGTGTTCAACCACTGTAGATTTATCTGCCTGCTCTTCATTCCAGTTAATATGTGTTCTTCGTGTGTATGTGTGTAGTTTTGAAAGTAGATCTTTGATTGGTGAGATCATTTGGTCTACACTTCTCGTTGTGTTGTAACATGTGGTGATATTCTTCCTCTCCAGTATCTTATTTAAACTCTTGGTAACTCATACAATATTTCTGGTTGTTATTGTGGATCCGTCTCCTCGTCCTTTTCTCCTTTCACAGCATGTTGTTTTGGTTATATCTATTCTTCTGACGGTTTAGGTTCTTCATCGCTAATCGTATCTGTTCTCCTTAAAAGAGTGTTAACAAAAGGTCTCTTCCGTTGTAAACGATACATGCTCGCGTGCGTCTTTTTGCGGTATGACTCAATCCGTTGTTGGTACGTTTCACGAGCAGATCTGCATACGACATCTCATCATCCGAACAATTTCAACCACGTGGATTGAATCACCTGAATCAACTCCTCAAGAACACAGACGAAGCAACTATACCTAATGGAAACGACCAAACGTCGGCTAGGAAACAGTAGTAAATTGCCTCCTGTTATTAGGGAACGTAATCACAACAACTGTTACTGTAACATCTAAATTTAGAAGGACAAATTTATTTTGTTATTTATTCCTGTGTTTTTCGTATTTTCGTTCTTCATTCTCGTTAGTATTTCTCCTTAAGCTTCGTAGAAATCTGAACATTGTGCCAAACGACAAACAGAACAATGAACTAAAAGTCAACCAGAATGCAATGGACATCAATTTCCCCGAAATAAACAACGAACGGGACGGGTTTATATGCTATTCCCATAGCTTCCTGCATATCTATGGAAGCTGCAGATGCGCATATTTATATTTCGTAAATAAATTAATGTTTCAAGCTGTATATGGACATTTCAAAGATTTCAAGATAACACGTACTAATTTTGAATATTCATTAAGCAAAATTGAAAAACAAGATACCATACTAAGAAAACCAATATCAGTTCAACATAGCTTAGCATTATTCCTTCACTTTTTAGCGCATTCACCGTTTTGTTTGAGGCTCCGTCCAAACCTGCACACATTCGTGCGCTTTTCCTTTGATGTATTACAAAAAAACGACAACTGATACATCGACTGCACGCTCAAACAGCTATTCCATCTGCCGTTTGGCTTAGTATTCTGTTTGTCGTTTGGCGGAGTGTTCAGGTCTCTACGCTACTTTATACAATCTGTTTTGTTCACTCAACTGACGATTTTTGAGTTTTTTAAACCTATCTGTTTAGACAATAGAAAATGCGCTTGTTTTTCAGTTTTTAATATTCGATGAATCTAGCGAAAACTAGCACGAAGTTAAAATTAGAGCCCTAAATTAATAACTGGCAAAATAATTTGGATAGAATCCTCAGAGCGAATTAGTGAAAATAAAGATTAATTACAAGTTGTTACCAGATTTTGCCGAATATTGAAATTGGCTCAACTTTATTTTCATATGGCTTCTATATGCTGTGGATAATAAATGCTTGAAAGATTCAAGTAACACGATTTGTTCTAGAATTGAAAACATGCGACTAAAATTAATGACTTTTTTTAATATTTCATAGGAATCCATTATTGCTTACAGTTAAATAGAATTATGTATAACTGATCATGTTAACTAATACTAATACTTCGCATATTTAACATTTCCTCAGATACATTTTTAAAATCAAACTATGTATTGCAATACTGCACAAAAAAAAAACTGCTGTAAAAAAAAGTCACTATTAAATTTTGGCATTTATCAAATTGATGTATTTCAATCAAAATGAATCCGTCTGATTTGATTTGGTAGTGCTAAACCTACACTTTTAAGCAGCTATCGTACAAATTTGACCGTTGACATAATTATTGAAGCTTTTTCCGCCATATCCACGGTGCGCAAATTTATGGATAATTTGTAATAAAGAAAGGAAATTTAAGAAATACCTTAATCTCTGCAGAACTTAAGGGACGCATTGGACAGTATTTACGATGCTCTTGTGCCACACCTATGGAAGAAAAGTTCATGGGATTCGAGTACGCTGGGGTTTTGGTTTACGGAGCTGTTAGAGAGAAATGAGCAATTTAGAAGCTGGTGTTTCGTCGCCAAGCCACCGGCCTTTTGGATGACAGGATTCTTTAATCCTCAAGGTACTATTTCAATTCTTGCTTCGTTTTACTACTACAAGAGCAACTCACCTTTTCCTTGCTGCGAACAGGGTTTTTAACCGCTATGCGACAGGAAATCGCCCGTGCTCATAAGGGTTGGGCGCTAGATCAATGCACTCTACATAACGAAGTGACTAAAAATAGTCGCGAAGAAATTAAAACAGGCCCTCCCGAAGGTGTTTACGTTTATGGCCTATACTTGGATGGTGCCGGATGGGATCGGCGACATTCTCGCTTGGGAGAATCGATCAACAAGGTGTTGTACACATTGTTGCCCGTCGTTCACATATACGCCATCAACACCACCGCGCCCAAGGATCCCAAACTGTACACGGTGAGATAACTAATTGTCAACAGATTATTTATAATAATCGCGTAGCTAGAATTTACTCTCGTACACTCGTTTACACAATGCTTTAAAAATTGCTACACAGCATGCAATTTTTACAACGAGCAGCATATTTGTTCATCTTTCAAGAAAATGATTAGAGTTCAGAATCTACAAATACAGCCATTCTACGTAATATTATATAATTTATTATATTAAAAAATATTTCCTACTGTGATACCTAGCAATAAAACGTGATGTAAGACATAAGAAGGTCGCCTACTTTTTTTCAATTTATTTAAACAAATAAACAAAATCAAATCATGTAAATCTGATGCATTTCACCTTGCTGGCGATTAGGGCCCAATACTTTCAGCAAGGATCCTTACAAGATCCGCCAGATATCCTTCGATCAGCTTTCCGCCCGCCATATACTCCTCCATCTAACGTCTATACTCGTGGAATACATGACAGCCACGGGTCCTGACTCATCATTACTACTGCTTGCACCCATAAGAGGTAAACACACTATCTGGTATAGTCGATAGACCACACAGACTTCTGCCAAACGAACGTCTACTTGCCACACAGGCTACAATAAACAATTTCTAAGAGCTTTTAAGCGCACAAAATATCTCCGTAGATACTCATCTTAGCTTGTATCTCGTATTTGCGTGCTGAGTATTGCGACTTATTGAACTTTGTTCGTGGCGTAGATTTCAAAATTTTGCGTTTTTCTTTTTACAAGATTAAAAATTTTCTGGTGTCTTTATCATGGCACTGTATCACCCAATAGGATGAGAAAGTTCTTCGATGCCTAGTAACATGAATAAGAAAAAAAATAATTCACAATAAAAACAACGGCTGGTGGTGACGTAAACGGGAAGTCAATGGCAATACAGTTTATACGTAAGCTATGCTAATAATTGACCAGCTTCCAACATACATAATATGTTGCCTACCACGAAACTGAAAGTCAGCTAACTAGTAACATTTTTGTAGTATGTAAAAAAATAATAACATTAAGAATGTTATTTGTTTGGAATTATTTGTGTATATATATATACATATCTTTTTTTAATCTGTTTTCGGTTTGCAGTGTCCAGTTTACAAGAAATCAAGGCGCACCGATTTGAATTACATCACCCCTTTGTGGTTGGATAGCATAAAACCCCCAGAACATTGGGTACTGAGAGGGGTAGCGCTGCTGTGCGATATTAAGTAATTATCGAGTGAAATAAATGTACCAATTTTTGTAAAACGCACCCAAAATAAAAAAGGCTCATTTCGATCAAGTTGTTTTTATATGTAGAAAAAAATATGTAAATAAGCTTTAACTCTGTCTTATACCGTAGTTAATATATTTATGCAGATTCTAACGATTAACATTATTGACAACAAAAACAAAGACCAAACGTTCCAATACATTCCTGAGAACATCCTTGACGAGTCTGGCAAAAAAAATTCACATTGACTTTACAGGACCTCTTTTCGGAAAATATTTTCTTGTTACCGTTGATTCTTTCTCAAAATGGGTAAAAGTGCGTATAATGAATTCGATCACGAGTACTACTGGAAGTGGCGGTGCCGATTGCGGGGGGTTTGCGAGAGGTAATTATTGCCTCAGCCTACTTCCCTGAGAAGTCAACCGAGCCGCCTTCAACGAAGGTCAAAAACCTCATTCAACACTCATTTTGGGCTGCGATGCGAAAGCGCGCCACGCTGCATGGGGCAGCTCTAACACGTGAGTACCTTTACGAATTTTTGTCTTTAACGGACTTAGACATAATTAATAGAGGTACAGAACCGACTTTTGTTACTAAGAATAGAAGGTGCTAGACATTACACTAGACACTTTTCGTCTTACTTCAAATACATTAAACTGGGATGTCTTCCCAGAGGCCCACTGTCAGACCATAGACATACAAGTTTTGAAATTAAGGCGGAGGCACGGCAAACTTTTACTATAAAAATTCCTAGGAAAACTGATTGGTGTTCTTATGAAAAACACATCAAGGAGGAAGCAGATGGAATCTGCACCGAAACAGAGAATACAGAAGATCTAGAAATAGCTTCTACCGAGTTACATTCTCTAATACAAAGAGCATTCAAGCTGCCCCAGTACACAGAAGAGGCACAGATACAAAGTGCCTTGGTGGAACAGGAAGCTTGAAGCAATGCGAACTAAGACCAGGAGGCTGTTTAATAAAGCCAAAAACTCGAGGCTCGAACATCAATGGGAGCTATACAGGCAAGCCCTAACCCAGTATAATTCCGAAATTAGGAAAGCCAAGAGGAAAACCTGGCGAAGCTTGTGTGAAGGCATTGACAATGCATCAACAGCAGCCCGCCTACAAAAAGTCCTCGCCAAAGAATTCATTTGCATGTTCTTTGGCGAGGACTTTTTGTAGGCGGGCTGCTGTTGGCTTGGATACCTACATAAAGCTAATGGCAGCTTTACTGAGAACTCTAGAGAGACTTTAGAGATACTACAATGCATTTACCAGCAAAGATTATCACCTAGAAAGTCGTTCATCAAAGGAGGTACGAAGTCTAGTAAGTAAAATTTTTACAACAAATATATAAGATGGGCTTTAATGACTTTTAAACCCTACAAATCATCTGGAACATATGGCGTCTTTCCAGTGCTACTGCAAAAAGGTATTGACGCTTTCCTTCCAATACTGGAGTGCTTACAGCTTTAGCTATATGCCAATGTTATGGAGAGACGTAAATGTCAGCCGCAAAGCCTAAAGCGTATAGAGCTATCAGTCTGTTCTCCTTCCTGTTTAAAGGAATGGAAAAGGTGCCAGACCGGTGCCTAAGGAACGAAGTGCTTATAACAAACCCGCTTCATCCCAACCAACATGCCTACCAGAAGGCAAAATCAACAACGACGGCCCTCCAGCACGTCACTAGCAGGCTAGAGGAGTCAATGGCAAAAGAAATAGCTCTTTGTACTTTCTGAGATATAGAGGGTACCTTTGATAACCTCTTTCGAGAGCATCGAGAGAGCGATCTCTTCCAAAGGTTTTCACCCGTCGTCTACAAAATGTATCAAAACCATGCTCCAAAGTCGACGAATAAGCACCACGCTGGGATCGGAAACGACAACAGTTAGAGCCGACAGAGGTCGCCCTCAAGGAGGGATCCTGTCATCTCTGATCTAGTGTCTGCTTGTAGATAATCTCTTATAGAATTTGACTTCCAGCGAATATAAGGTGCAAGGGTACACTGACAACCTTGAAATCATGATCCGTGGAAAATATTAGAATATTATATCACATGTAAAGAGCTTTGGACGATACATATAAATGGTGTCAGAAGCATAACCTGCGCTTAAATCGGGAAAAGATTAAAATCGTTCCTTTTACAAGGAAAAGGAAAGTTTGCTTGAATATATCTTCCATTGAAGGAAAAATGATTAACTTCAGTGATGAAGTTAAATATTTGGGAATCACGTTCGAAAAAAAACTAACATGGAACTCCCACATATCCAACTTACAGAAAAAAGCCATTGTGGCGGATCTTCGGCTCATACAGGGCAATCATTAGACCCACGATCACCTACGCCTCTTTGGTTTGGTGGCCCAAAACAACTCAAATGACTGTGCAACAGCAGCTTCAACAAATTCAGAGGCTTGCTTGTCTCAACATCGTAGGTGTGATACGCACATGTCCCATAGCAGCCCTGGATGTCCTGCTGTGACTAACGCCGCTTCACATCCACATTCAGAAGCAGGCTATATTGAGTGCCCTCACGCTAAACAGAATGAAGGGATTGCAGACTGGGGATGTTGAAGGGCATCTCAGAATCCTTGAAGATCCCAACATAAATTACCTGATGCATATTGCAATTACAATTAAATTACATTAAAAGCCGGGAATGTGCAACCGGGAAGCCGCAAAGTATAAGAGGTACCCTGGCATGGTACAAGACGGCTCAAGAATGGAAGGTGTTGGAACAGATATAGACTTTAGTGGGCCTAACTACCATCTTAAAATGCCTACGGGACTCCACACCAACATATTTCAAGCAGAGATTTCTGCTTTGAACTTGTGCGTCTTAAAGAACCTCGAGGCAGAGATACGAAGCGCAACCATAACTAAATCTTGTCCCAATAACAGGAAGAGTGATTTAAATTTTTCGCGCAAAAATTAAGCGCTTCCATTGTCTCTCATCAAACACGACTTACATACAAACAATATCATAACGGAAGTCGTCGTCGGCTATGTTTAGTGTTTACTATAACCTGTCAACGTATCGCTAACAGTGTTTAGAGTTGAATCTTCTACAATACTTTTCGGTTATTTGGCAGCTTATTAGTTAAAAAAACGAGTTCTTTTGAGAACTCGTCGAATAATGAGTAAAGGAGCAGGTCCCCTTACTTTAACACCTCAACAAATTCCTACTGAGGTTATAGGAGGTAAACGCGTTATAGATTCAAATTAGCCGCCATCTTCTATCCGTTTTATTCGGAATAGTTGTATTATGGTCGTATTTCATTATATTGTATGCGTGTGTACCGTTCTGCTTCCGCTACTCTTCCTGTTTTTTGAAACATATATATTCAGTGACAGTCAGGCAGTTCTAAAGACTATCAAAGCCTACTCATATGAATCTGGTCCGATTCACGAATGTATACACAATTTAAGGAAACTGGGACTTAAAAACCACATTACCCTGCGATGGGTCCCAAGCCATCAAGGGATCGAAGGCAATGAAAAGGCAGACAAGCTGGCTAGGGAAGCAGCCAACATGATCTTCATTGGTCCTTGCCCCTTCCGTGGCCTACAAGAGAGCCACATAAAACAAGTAGTAAAAGTATGGGAGGACGATTAAAACCTATTCAATCTAGGAAAAGCTGAGGATCAAATATGCCGTCTATGTCTAGAAGATCTAGAGACGACACATTTTATGTAATTGTGTTGCCATCAGTTGCACTCGACAATATTTCAATAAACTGTTCCTGACGTCTATTGAACTGAGGGACGAAGATCCTAGAATAATATTAAGGTTTATTAATTTTTGTTTCAATAGATCTATTAATGTCGCAGTGACTAAAGCCTTCTATGCATCTGCCTAATACTAATACGGTCCCAATATACAGACACGCTGGCCCACTCTATTAATGATCTATGACTCATGTTTTTGCACAGCATTATCCATGGCCCATACGTACTTTGTATTTTTAAATTCTCTATTTGTGGTTACTGTTTCCGAAAAAAACAACCGCAGTAACAAGAAAATCATTTTGATTTTAAGCAAAGTAGAACAGTGGTATAATTACTAATAAAGAAATCTTGTTTCTATATAAAATAATGTTAACCTCACATTGAATTAAAACGATATATTTTATATTGTATAATACTAATTTTTAACATGCATCTTGTTTGTGCAAAGCATAGTGCAAATAAACATGTTTCACTTCGAATATGACACCATAATATATAGAACTTGAGAAAGGGATTTGTCTGGAGAAAGAAGAAGTAGAGAGAGGAATTTCCCCTGCTTATCGAATTTTCTAAAATGAACCAATTGTACTTTGGCGTTGTTTGTTTTAGAATCTTACCACCATTAGTCGATTTGTCATTAAAAAATAAAATCGGTTACCTAGTTTTACTTATTAATAAAAGTAAAAATGAGATTACATTACATACATGTTGATAACCCATTATACACCACTTCACAGCTTAAATAAGTTTGCGCATGCGATTAATATCGCATTAGTGTGCACTGTTCATTTTGGCAGTCCAGGTTTGGTGAAAAGGCGTTCGAAAATTATTTTTTTTACACTATACTCTTATCTAATTAGTTTACTTAAAGAGCAAGTAAGTAATATCCATAAAATAACCTTATAATAAGTCCTGTCTGCGTCATTATTTACCACGTAGGAAACTGTGTCTACAAGAATTACCGGCTTATTTTTGATCCAACCATAATGGATTGCTACGTGGCCTTGATGATATGTTGTATTTACTTTTTTATTTTTTCTTATTTTATTTCGTTTAAGTTCCGAATTCAGATATTTGTTAAAGTATTTTTAAGCGGAATGCACAGAAGAATTTATTTTCATTTTGCCATAATTACTTTATTTAATATTTGCATGAAAAATGTTTAGGCAAATATTTCAGCAGAGAGAATATGCTTTACATGTCTTCTTACAGCAAAATCACACATATTCAAAGATATTTAATGCAAATTAAAAATACAGACCCATATCACATTCAGTTTTATAACATTGATAAGAATATTCATGAGGAAAGAGCTGTATTTATTGAAAACACCAAATAATCTTGTCGCTAAATATATATATATAATAATGTTAATTTATGCCTTCTTAATAGGATGATGATGGACTGGCAAACTGGTTTACTTTGGTTGGGATTCGTTGTAGTTTCGGCTGCTGTTTTGTTAACTATATCAATGGGAGTTATAAAAGGAAAGAGTTACGAAGAAGCAATAGCTGAACAAAGACAGCAAAACAGTACGCTGTTGGGAACGCAGAATAAATCAAAATTGAAGGATAAGAAACAGAAGAAAGCTGGGAAAAAGGTAAATGACATGGCCGTATAACAAGTTGTAGAAGGAAGAGAAAGTTAATACATTTAATAAATACCACCACTGACCTTTGTTATTCTAGGTAAAAGAAAAGTTACAGTCTATAATAAATGATGCAGAAACAGCTGAGGATTCAGAAAATGCTGATGGAACAGCAGAAGCGATAGAATCTACTTCAGAAACTAATGCACCAACTAAACATCATGTTGAATTTAAAGAACCACAAGTTTTGGAAGAGCCTGTTAAAGAAGCTACCAAGGTAAATTATATACATTATTCTGGGTACTGACTTGCATATTTAGGGAAATACAAATTTGTTTTATGGTCTATAAACCTCTGACCAAAAAATGTTGCTTTATTGACAAACACAGGTGCTATAATTATCAAATGCCTTATTTTGTATTTCTTATATATACTTATCAAGTATATATAAGAATAATATATATATAATCAAATCAAAAAAAAAAGATAATATATATATATCAAGTAAATATTACAACAATAGTATGTGTATCTGATAATTTATCTTATTTATTTGGGCATTTCTACATATTTGTATATTATCGGGTTATCTACAGATATACATGTTTTTATTGCTCCAGATATATCGTTATCTATAATTATCTTCTCATTGTCTAAAAATAATTTAAAAAGATCATATTATCACTAAATCTTTAGAATATTTTTTCCATCTTTTTAATTTTATTAACTTTACTTTCTTAGTGTTACACGTCAATGGCAATTAGAAAATCATTTTATAGTTTCACCTTAATAGTGTTTTAATGCCTTTGAAGAAGAATTGGTACAAAATAAACTGAACCAGTTCTTGAGAACGCGTATCAGCCAATCATTCAGTGAATAATTGTGTAGTATATTTCAAAATTCTGTATAAAAAAATAAATGAACCGCTTTAGATTCATATATATTTAACAAGTAAAATATATTTGAATAAATATATAAATAGAAATAATATACAAGCTAATTCATTTTCGACCCTCGCCATGGAGTTCTCGCTTATTATTGGAGATAAAAGATAAGTCTGGCAAAGTTGCTAAATATTGTGTTTCTGACGAACCTGAAGAGATAATGGACCTATGATAAATGACCTTCAAAATTTAAAAAAAAACAAAGGAGCTCATTTTCTTTTTACTCCTCTAACACCTTTACTTAGCCTTGCGGAAAATAAACTAAAACCATATTCTCAAAGCCGTTTTCGATTCTCTATCTGATGGTGTATTCGAAAGCTTTATATGACGTTTCGGTTCATTCTGACGATCATTAACTGTTATCATCTATAATATGTTGAGAAAACTTTTTGGTATCATGCTTTAGTTGACAAAAAAATACATTTTAAGAAAAAACAAAAGAAAAGAGCTTTTTTTGTTTTTTTTTTTAATCTCGGACATTATTTGTCGAAGGTTCATTTTCCTTTCAGGTTCACGACAAAAAAATTATTCAACAAGTATACTCCAAAAATATAAATAGCACAAAAAAATAAAATTCTAAGTAATTATGAAATTGGTTGGTATTTAATAAATGTTATCGGTTATCGGTTGTCTGCATATAAAAACATCTGATATGTCTATACATTGATAGATGGTAGAATGTATCAATGAAAACTTATCACTATAATAGATCTAGTGGTTAATTAAAGCCGTAAAACGCAAAATTTGTGAAAGATAGGAATGAAGGATTAAGAAAGATCTGGTTGCGTATTAGCAGTACATTTAGGTACCAACTGAGAGGAGGTTTCACTCATATTAACTTTGTTTTTTTTTTGAGGTTCCTATTTTAACTGGTTTATAACCGGTAACAGGTATTCAACTCTTATACCGTTTACGGTTCTGTAAAATGACCAGTTCCGTAACAACTGCAGCAGCAATAATTTTTAATGAAATTTGATCCATAATTTAAGTTTTTATAGTTAAAAGGAGAGAGTTGGCCACTTAAGAATATTTCTTAGAGTGAATGTTAGTTCATCTAGTTTTACCATTCAGTAGAGAATTATAAACAACTAGAGATTAAAAATAGGACTTCTCCGAATCCCATTTTTTTTATTGCTGTCACCAAATGTGCACTTAGTGCATGGACGGAAAATAATTTCTTTCCTAACCAATTTGAAGAAAAAGTTTTCAAATAAAAAATGTTCCAAGATAAGCTCTGTCCAATGCTAGCTGGGCATGGTGTATATTTTTTAGTTTTGGCGTTCCTCAAACAAGAAAATAATTTATACAGTTCTATAATCTACATTCTCGTAAATACCCAGTTAATTGGTTGATAATATGGTTCGGTTGTTCAAATGTATTTTTAACTGAACCTCCTTTTAAAGGGATGAATAAAAGCCGAGTATTAGCCCAATAATAATTAGTAATTTACATATTTCTGCATGAGAAACTTTTCTTCTCTAATAGAATTTTCTAATTTTGTATATTTACGTCACATATTTATTTCGTAATTAGCATGGAGCTATATTTGTCAAAATGTTTGCGCAAGGAGATAAGCAGACCTGGAAAAGAAAAACATTTGATTATATCTTTTGTGTATTAGCGTAAATTACAGACTATACTTTATTGATTTTATAGTTAACTTGATTTATTCAATAATCATGAATAAAGTAAAGATTTAATCTAGCTTGTTTACATAATAAATAATGTTTTAATACTTCTTTCGTGTTCTTTTTTGCTGTTGTACTTCTATCTTAATAGTATTTACTAGATATGAACATAATCGGTTAGTAATTACATGCATAAATAATAAGTTCATGTCCTTGTAAGGTTAAACCAGTTTTAATAAGTTCCATTAAAAGAGCCTTATCTTAATGCCCTGTATGAATTCCATTTCTGTTGCCTTTACAATATTCTATATATTAGCAATAACTTCTCGCTGTTTGAATGACTAAACTTTAAATTTCGTGACTCTAGCGATTTTATTTTTTGTTTAATTAAAAAAGGAAGACGAAGCAAAGTTTGACGCTCTGATAAATGTATTTTTTTATTAAACATTTTGTAGATTACATGTCAGAATGTAATGCAATGTCTGCCGAGCCATTTTTCCAAATGTAGAAATAAAAAGAAATTACTGCGGGCTCAAATTCGGTGAATACGCTGGATGTTGTACTAATTTGAACTTTAAATCTATTGTGTTAGCCATCGAAACTGCGCAGGTGTGTACCCGTGCATTGTCTTGATGGAGGAGGATCCCTTTCTTTTTCAAATTACGTTTTTTCTCGATTTCTTCACTCCACCGGTCCAATAACGACGCATAATACTTTTCAATTATTATTCGTTCTTTTTCAAGTAATCGGTATAGATGATTCCACGTCCCAAAAAACTGAGGTAATCAGCTTACCGGCCGATATCACTGTGTTCGGCTTCGGAGCCCGTTGGCCTCCAAGCAACAGTCAAGACAGTGAGGTTCACTGTTTTGACTATTGCTTTGTCTCCGGAGTAAAGTAGTGTGTCCACGGACGGAGAAACTCGTTAGGATTGCAACGAAAAAACGTCAAAACGGCCTCAGAGTCGACCACACGATTGCGTTTATTCTCCGCTGAGAGCAAACGCTGCACCCATCTTGCCCAGATTTTTTTTACACCCAATTTTTCGTGTAAAATTGAAAACACTTTACCTTGCGATATGTTTGTGGCCTCGACAATTTCGCGTACTTTAATTCATCGACCATTGAAAACCATATGGATTTTGTCAATCATTTTGGGGGTAGTTACGTCCAGTACGATGTTCATCTTTTGTGGATGTACGGCCACGTTTAAACTCATTTACTCAATTGTAAACAGTTGCTAACACTGGAGCAGGTCAGCTTTGATCTCCTCCGGATAAAAATCTGCTGTCTCTGATAAAGAAGTGAAACCGTAAACGCTAAAAATTCCTGCCAAAGGCTGAAATACCTCTGGATTCGGCAAATACTCATAGCGATCGTTGCCCATAAGTGCGAGGTGTATTCCCTAACTTGACGCTTCACCCGATAATAGTATTCTAAAATGTAATCAAGTAACGTTAAATGATTACATTTAAATATATTTATCGAAATGTTAAATTTGAGTTTTGTTTCTCCCTCTCTCTTATAAACAAGAAATAAAGCCTAGCTAGTAGAACCAAGAAATTAAAAGTTTGTGTGTATCAGTTTTGACCGTTTTGATGGCCCAAGTGGATAGCATGTTTGCCTTTTTGCTTTTAATTATGAATGAAAATCGAAATAAGCCTTCTTTTCTGCTAATATATGTTACATACTTCATTTTATGTGTTTTTTCGTTTGCTTGTTGCATCATTAGTAAGTATTCATTACTACAAATTTCATATTTAGTGGCAATTCCGGTATGTACATGTTATATCAACTCCGCAAAGGTTAAAAAAAACTTGTGCGTACAGACATGGATTTCAATTGGAGCAACTAAGAACTAATGTGTACCTGTTAATTATAAAATTATTAAAATAAAGTATTTGTTACTAATTTACATACTACACATTTTAACATAGAGTTACATTTTGAAATGTTGCCAAATGTAAATATGTTTCTTTTAAAGAAATATTGCATGGTACAATGTTTTAATGTTAAGGTATTTGTTGAGCACAATACAAATATAATCCCCATGAAAAAATTAATAAATACGGACACGATAACACCGCACTTTATCCCTAGTCGCATGCACAATAATAATTACCCCCATCCGCAAAAATTCAGCGGATATCCATAAATTAATTACGGATACCCGCGAGTATGCAGGTCTTTACCCATATTTACAAAATAGTTCATATTGCCTAATTGGTTGATTATTTCCGACTCCACTGCACAGCTATTTAAAAAATTTAACAAGATATTTAAAGGAAATTAGTTCGTTCTATTAAAATATGCTTATTATATATTCCTGCTGCACTATTCCTCTGCATGTCTGCCCTATATTAAGAGCTTCTTCATTGTATTATTTAGTTATTAATAAGCTTGTAAAAAATGGCATGGGTTACAGAGGCGTTCAAAAAAAGATAAGGTTCGTTCTATCCTTCTAAGTAGAGACATGTCATTGGAGAAAATTGTTCGGGTTGACGAAGTGCCACCTGCCAACCATTTTGAACAGCTTCATCCTAAAGATGATTTTGAACTAATGCATTACCATATTATAGTAAGTTGTTGATAGCTAACGGCGGAGCCACTATTAGCACATTATGTAGTTTATAGAAGTAGTTTATAAAGGCATTTCATTTGTAAATAGGATGTACATTCTTTATATGTTGTAAATTGTTTCTGTTATATAAATTTAAATATTTTACTGATGTTTTTTAAACAAATGAACACACGAAAGCGGATTTGATGTAGTTGGTTCTATCCTTTAATTTATGTAATTCATAGTAGAGGTGGATTGCTAAATAGCGACTGCAATTTTTTTAGTTAAATACAAATAGCAGTTAGTAGCTGCTAGGCCAAGTGAAAAATAGTAGCTAAAATTAGCAGTATATACAATAATTCTCATCTTATTTTTAATTAAGTAACAACCAAAGTTCGCCACTTTCTGTGCGCTTCACAAAATTAGCAGATACTAGACAGACTTGTGTTTATTCGTCTCATGAGAATGGGTTCGTGTTGCCTACTGGTCTCTGTTAATTTCGTGAAACGCACGGAAAGTGGAGAACTTTAATAATAACTAGTCAAATGACGATTTCATTTTATTGACAACAAATTTCTCTTTACTAAGAAAATTAGGAAAATTGATTATTTAATATACAATAACTAAATCATAATTTAATATTAATTAAATTATTAACGCTAACATATTTAAAACGGCTCTAAAAAAATTGACTGCTACTTGAGTGTAGGCTTTCACGGCCGTAATCCATAGTAGAAATGTCTTTGGAGTGTTGTCGCGTACTTGATGTTTGACTTGACGTTTCGCTGATCATGCTGTCAGCTTCTTCAGAGGATTTCTAAAGACAGTCTTTAGAAATCTTCTGAAGAAGCTGACAGTATGATCAACGGAGCGTCAAGTCAAACATCAAGTACGTGACAACACTCGAAAGACATTACTAAAATGGACTGCTAATTTATATCTGTAATTCATAGTTTTTGGTGTATTAAAAACATTTATCCTCCAAACAAAGGAAAAATTATAATTTGATGTATATAATTAATGCATAGCCTAACAATAGGTTTATTCGCTTGGGCTGCACTTTTTACATGATGTAGTATAAAATGACGTCACTGGAATAGTTAGTGCAAGTAGCTGTACGGTCGTGTAGCTTACACCAAGCAGATACAAATGAACGACTTTCCGTCATTTTTCATCGCTGTACTCAGTACTCCAAGTGGCTAGTTTGGAAGCATTTCAGTTGTTTACATGTTTACGTTTATTTGCGTTATAGCGGCTCCTCTTATTTTCTATTTTTAGCTCCACTATCACGGTAGTGCCAGTATCGTCCCTTAAATTACTGGATTTGATGTCGAGAATAATAATCAACTGTTGTAATATTCTCCTTATTTGAAATGTAAATTCCCGTTCCCTATTTCGGTATACATTTCCTACTCCTTACTACTCTAAACTGCGTATAAGAAGTGTAAACTCCAACTGCACCAACGAGCAGCAGCTTTCGTGCAAGTGCAACGGTCCAACGAATGCATATTTTTGTACCTAACCTATTACTTATAGCTTCACATGTGATTATCTACAAAATCACGCAACTGCGTTATTATTTTTTACCCTGTATATTATATAATTTTTGTATTCTTCACTACTTTCTAAATATTTTTATTACAGATACGTGCTATTATAAAGTGAACAGAATTTGATCGATAATCATTTATTTCCCATTTCCAGAAGTAATGGCACATTAAATCGTCACAATATTAAAATGAAATGTACTATACACTAACCAACAAGAGCCAAATACAAAGGAAATTATCAGTTTCTAAATTTATTTTTAATATAAGGCAGTGGACACAGCTTCGGTCTCCACCGACAGATTCGATGAGTGCTTCACCGCCCTTCGTTGAATTAATATGCTTTATGTTTATTATTACTGGGTATCATTCAGTTGGTTCAAAATAATGAGCTGAAATACCACAGAAGGAAATTAAATTTATAGGAAATTGAAATATCTGAAAACTATTACAGATAACTGTAAAATATGCCTATTACAATTAGCAATTTTTTTTAGAATACCTTGTTAAACGACAAGCCATCTCAATGTAATGCAGGATACACTCTTTGATCATCTGTCGTGCACTATAAGAAACTTTGTTTCGAGTTAATTCCTTATTATGTAGAAAAAAATAGGTATATTACAATATTAATTAAGACCTACAGTGCCTTCAAGCATAACTCAAAACCTACACGACTTCTTTTATGTATGCAACCAACATTACAAACTGGCATTACTCAACAGAGAAATTACTATAGTTGGCAGCCAGATCATGCTTTAATAATAAAAAAAGAGATCGTGTTGAAAATGTTTTTTGGAAGCTCGTCGCTTCAAATGATCGTAACACTGGCAGATGAACCAAAAGAGAAACAAATTCCCACTCACGTACTGAAAATTCCCAAAGAATAATTGTAGCGTAGGGGACTGAATATGGAAATCATATCCGCCAGACTTGCTTGCAAAATATGATGTATGTACCAGTTTCTAAAACAAAACAATTGAAAAGTAAAGTGGTGTGTTATTTTAATCTACTGTTGCTAACAGAATTAGGCTATTAATGTAACTATTCATTTAGTTACATTTTTAAGACATTATTTTTTCCAAAATGCAAAATTCTTTTTAATAAGAAACAATTTACAAAGTCACTTATGTAAGGTAATTCATTAGACATTAGACCAGTTTCATCATTTTATCGATTGCTTCTTTGTCTCGTGTTTTAACCTTAGTTTGTTACATATATACGTACTAATAATAGGTCAATTTTTTTAGCAGAAAGATGAAGCAGTCAAATCTGAAGGTGCTCCTAAAGAAAAGTCAGCAAAACAAAAACAAAATGTTAATAAGATTGAAACGAATAAGAATGAAACTGAGTCTGGAGAAACTAAGGTAACAAAGAAAAACGCTAAACACCAAACAAGTGAAGCTATTGCACAAAATACAGTTGAAAAGGAGCCTTCAATCATAGAACCGGTTATAGAACAAGTGGTTGTCGTGCCGCAGACGAATGGGATTGTTTCTGGTACTAATACGAATCCTGTTAAAGAAAAAAAGAAGAAGAAAGGCGAGCAAAGCACCATACAACAGCTTGGTAAGCTACGCGCCCGATTATCAATGCAAGCTGAAAATGTACAGCTTATTCTAAATAGTACCTGATGGTGTTCTTAATTACTCGTCAATCAAAAAAATTAACATGAAGCGCGTGCACTTTACATGCGTAAAAAACAAAACATGTACAATATGTTAAGTAATATATTTTATTTCTTAGTATTAATAAGTAGTAGTAAGCTTCCATTTGTAGAAATGACGAATAACTAGGAAATCTTACATACATACAGTTAATTATAAGGAACCTAACTAAAGGTTAGGCTATTTCTTAGCGTAAAGTAGAAAGTCAGATACTTTCCAATATATGGCAGTGCGATCCCTCCATGCCGTTTCGACAGTTAGTATTGTTTTGTAACCTCGTAAAGTAAATGTAAACTGCTTTGCAATACTTTTTGTATACGTTACTTTTTTCGAGAAAAAGCCATCACCCAAACCAAAGAGAAGTTCAAAAAGTATTACAAGGAAAGTGCTCCTTTACATTTTCACAAATAATTGATTAAAAAACGAACTCATTTGGCGAAGAAAAATGTGCTTTTCCGCAACGGCAATGTCCGTGTTCGTTTGTTTACTGCGACTTCTAGTCCCAAACATGAAAAAATAGCTACCTGGGAAAAAATTTTCGTCAAATGGAGACGTCGCCGAAACAACTATTTTTTTTTGGAGCTTTGGAGAACTATAACCTTTTGGGCTGCTTAAAAAGGTCGAAATATCGTTGGGCGAAATGGATGAAACTATAGGGGAATTATGTTGAGAAATAATTGAAAAAAAATTCCATCCGAAAAGTATCTGACTTCACTGAACACGCTCCTATATAAAAAAATTGGGTACTTGTGTTTAAACTTTTTTAGTTTTACTCGTGTTCATTTTATCATTATCTCTTAATGGATGTAATTTTTCACGAATGCAAGTGGTCATACAGAGTGTTTGTGCATTACCTATAAATGTTGTTGTTTTAACTTGTTTATTATAACTTAAGATATTAACAAGAACATACGGGAAACTTAACTATACACATTGGTACGCGCCTTGCTTGACTACAACTATTTACTGCTGCCGTGATTGTGTCTATGGAGCATGCGCATTGTACAGAAATTTAAATCTAAAAGATGCAAACACAGAAGTTTGCAGATTTCTGATGTGTAAAAGTTTATAATAGAATTTTTGTTTGGTGATTAAAAAATTCTTGATAATTTTCTTTTTTCGTTTATTGTTTATGTCTTGCATGTACCTATAGGATTTCATACTTTTTTATTAATATTTATGTTTTGACTTATCTGCATCCTGTTTTTTCTGTTTAGCTGGTAACAAGCAAGGAGTTGACCTGGCGGCACTGAAAACTTTGGTTGGTAAAGCTGAATTGACTCGTTCTGAAATACAGTCTCTTATTGATGGGTTACTAAATAAGCAGCATGAAGCTCCCGCGGTTATCGATGAGTGGAGTGAGGTAATAATTAAACGATACTGAAATAAATCCACACGGTTTTCATATTAATCTAAAAAAAATTTTGAATTAGGGTAAAGCAGATCCATTGCAAAAACTTAAGAAGCAACTTGCCGAAAAAGAGAAGCTATTAAGCGAAGAACGTGAAGCACTGGCTGGTATGCAAAATAAGCTAAAAGAAGTTCGTAATGAACATCATGCTGAACGCTCCCAATTGCAACAAAAACTGCGTGGATTAGAAGAGGCGTTGAATTCTAAGCAACAGGAATTTGAAATGGTTAACAATCGCATGCTTACTTCAAAACAAAACCTACAAGCGTTACAATCTCAACTCAACGATGAAACCATGAAATATCATAAAGTATGCGAGGAAACTAAGGGTTTACAAATGCACATACAACAGTTTGAACATCGTATACAACAAGACGAAGAGGTTTACTTTCTTATGCACATTTTTTAAGATTGCCATATAGATATTTGTGTATTCTAGATCAAAGAGAAACTTCAGAATGATCTCAGATCATTAACAGAACGATTTGAAAAAGAAGCGTTTGCCAAACAATTGGAATTATCACAAATTGAGGTAATTGACTTAATAATAACACGTATTAAATCAGTAAACTAAGTAAAGTATATATATAACAGGAGCAACGTGTGGAACTCGAACGTCGTACGAACATGTATATAGTTCAAGATAATGAAAGCAAAGCTGAAATACAGAAATTAAGCACTGCCTGCCAACAATATAAAGAAGAAATCAGAAGGCTAGAATCAAATAATACTCAATCACAATCCAAATTGAAAACACAATATGAAGAATCCGAAAAAACCATATCACAGGTAAGCATAACACCAATTTTTTATTTTTTCAAATTACTTAATCGTAATTGTTCATACATTAGCTGAAACAAAAATTACAAGAACTAAAGGAAGAGAAGCAAGTAATCGAGCTACGCAGCGAAAATGAAGCGGCAGAACACAAGAATTCTCAAGTGAAGTTTAAGAATTTACAAAACGAACTCTCTTCGCATCAAGCTACCATAGATAGACTGCAAAATGAGCTTTCCTCGCATCAAGCTACCATAGATAGGTTGCAAAACGAACACTCCTCACAACAAGCTAGCGTAGATAGTCTGCAAAACGAACTGTACCAGCAGAAAGAAAAAAATGATGTAAGCTGATAGAAATATCTTCATATATTGTTGTAGCTTATGTGTTTCAAATCTTAGCTTCCATTTGTAAAAAAGAGCCCTTCATTAACATTAATTTAAGGAATTGAATAAGTTATGGGTACGATGCGGTAGAAAACGCGACATTGCGAGGCCTGAAAACTAGATGTCGGAGGGGCGATTGAGGTTTCATCATGTTAAATAACGAATATGTAGGGTTACGAGAGAAAGGTCTATTTGAAACTAGAAAAAAAGAAGGGGAATTGTCATTAAAAAGTTAGTGATGACGATAACCGTTCTACAGCCGCGTTCACATAGGCTACCGTGAAATTATATTCCACCTTAATTGTTAGAATAATTTCCTAAGATGATAACTGATGTCTTGGTTTACTTTGCCGTACCATAATCTTAATTTATCTGTTAATAATTTCCTTTGTAATGGATAGCATGACACAGAAACGTTATATAGTGTGTTTATTAGCAGTTTCTGCAATAATAAAATTTAAAAAATTCTTCGCGAATCCCAAAAATCGTAATTTTTCCGGCTGATGGACAAGTCCATTTTGCCAACTCACCTTTGGTTTCTAGCATGTAGTGATGTATCTGTATCTTATCGACAGTCACATAACGCCGCAAAAACTCGTATTGCACCTAAAGATGACCAAACGTTGCTTTGAACTTCTGCCCTATCAATAGTCAGCAGCTTTCTCACACTCAAGTTTTCGTGAAGGATGCATACGTTCAATTGAGATGTTTACCATATTAGCAACCTTCGCTCGGCATGAACTTGTATCATATCATCCGTAATCACTTCATTGGGACGATCTAGCTGTTCCTCATCAAAGACAGATGTTCGGCCTCGGTTAAATTCATTAAATCGAAATTTTGACAGATGTCAACTAAAGAATAGCACAATGATTAATACTGATTTTGACATAAATCGCCATGCCTCAAAATACGAGTACTTCTCATTTCATCTTCGTATATACAGTGTCGGACAAAAATTAAGTAACCTTATAGCAATACATTAATTTTTGCAGGTACTCAGAAATAGAATAATAAAAAAAAGAAACTTTGAAGATTTAAAAATATATGTTCCAACACAAAGAAACTATTAATTAAAGTACAAATGCAACAAATAAATAAAATTGCAAATTGCAGTAAAAAACAAGCGCGACAACAGCAACTTCTCATAGTAAACGGCGGGAAAGCCCCCGTTTCTATGATATTAGTACGTGTGAAAGGGGACGTTATTCCGACGGTATTATAAACCGCAATTAAGCGTCATATTGTATTATGATACCACGAAAGACATGCAGCACAGACATGACGAATTGTTAAATTGTTTGAAAAAGGGGTACCCCAAAGTGTAATTAGTGCTTACTTTATTATAAATAAATCGATTATATCGCGCATTATCAAACGATCTATAAAAGAGGTACAGTAGTTAGCCCATTACACCCTGGCCGCCCACGCAGAACAACTAAACTAGAAGGTAATTTGACAAAACGAAAATGTCAGATCAACCCATTTTTGCGAGCTACTAAAATAATGATTCGAGTTGATGTATCCGTGGTTGCCGTGCAATCCAAAGACGATTAGTGGAAAGTGTATATAAAATAAATATATAAATAGCACCGTATTCTACTTTTGAGAATACAGTGCTATTTAATGATGAATCTAAGTTTAATATCTTAGACTCGGATGGCATGTGCCACGTAAGACTAGGTCCGCGCTACTTCAAAACGTGTAAATCATGGCAGTAGAGGTATACTTTTATGGGATTGTTTTTCGGGTAATGGTGTTGGACCTTTACATCGTATAAATGGTACAATGGATCTATTTGTATATAAACTCATCTTGGTAAACACCATGTACCCGTACGCCGAAGAAGAAATGCCATTCCGATGAATATACCAACAAGATAACGACCCGACACGACACACTGTATTACTGATGAAAGAGTGGTTCCGAAAGAACAAAATGACCGTACCTATATAGCTCTCGCAGTTTCTAAACTTGAATTTGATCGAAAATCTATGGGAGATTGTCAATCGGAAAATTAGAAGGGAAAATATATATTCAAATAAACAACTGAAACACCGCTACGTACAATCCACAAACTTATTGCGCGGCGACGATTAACAATAACGGCGTTGTTCTCACATGTTGCTTAACTTGTGACGCGTCTTTTTCAGAATTTGTATTACTATTTATTTCTTGTGTGAATATTGTACACACTAATGCTTATGTTTCTTTAATTCAATACATTTAGTTTTCAAATCCTTATAATTAATTTTTCGTCTTTTTTCATTCTACTTCCAAGTAACTCCAAATGTAATGTATTACTTATGTTTGCATAATTTTTGTCCGACACTGTACATACAGCGTGACCCATCTGAAATGAAAGCACCCTTGAAGAACCCACATTTTACACTAAAATGAAACCAATTTTTTTTTTTAGTACATAATAGATCAAAGAGCCTACCTCCATACAAAATTTCAGAGGCTCATCTAAATTTTCAAGATACACTATAATTATTCATTCGAAAATAGCAAAAATTTGTAATTTGATAGATGTATTATTAGATTCACTCTTTTAATTGTAGTTAATTTTTTTTAAATAGTTATTTGCAATTTTGTGGCATTTCATAATACGCTTAACTAGTTTTTGTTGTTGTGTGTATTATAAATTTTGATCTATCGTGATCAACATATGTGAGAACCTGATTTATGAAATAATGCATAGTCAAGTTTGAAAAATGATTCTATCATAATTTTTTTATTATCAAGCATATTTGAATGAAATTTTGCTTAAAGCCATTTCAAGGCCTTTTGAATTCGATGGTGCAGATTTTCAATCAAAAAAAAATCGCTAATAAATTTTGCTATTTTCGACCTTGAAAAATAATCATAGTGTGCCTTGAAGATTTGGATGAACTTCTGAAATTTGGTGTTGAAGTAAACTTACTGATTTAATATGTATTCAAAAAAATTGGTTTCATTTTAACGCGAATGTAGCCTTTACGAGGCTGCTTCAATTTCAAATGGGTCACACTGTGCAAGCCTTTGCAAAATTTTTGCAAAGCGTAACGCACATTACAAAAGACTAACTTATTTTGCTAATATTTTCGAATGCTCCAATGTGAAACACTTCCTAACTTAGAAATTTGGTCTGAGGGGATATATGTTTCCGTGGTATGTTCATTTCATGTTAAAATTGCTTGAAGGGTAGAATTATGTGGATTTAAATCTTAACGATATATTACTTTCACGTGAACCTACCAGTTTTCTTATTTTTTACGTTTGTTTTGCAGTGGTGTATTATTGAAGTGTGTTTTTTTGTTTAATTTAGGAATTACGTAAAAAGAACTGGAAAGTGATGGAAGCCTTAAATGCAGCCGAAAATCGTAATAAAAAGACTGCAATTAATCTTGATGTAAGTTTCTTCTTTTAAACTGTTATTGCGATTTTGAACATCACTTTCCATATTTATTTCGAAGCATGCTTGCATAAGAATATACATCAGAAATATGTTTTAGAACGAAATCGCGGCAACAAGGCAATATCAACAGTTACAGCAGAAGAAGATGTTGCAAAGATTGTTTCCTAACATTAAGGTTGACGATAATCTTTTGTATCATCAGTGGGTTTCGCAAATGGAATCTAGCGTTGGAAACTATATTAAAGACTTAGAAAAGCCTAAATCGCCAGAACCTGTTGACAATACTGAAGTAATAAAATTACAAGCGCAAATTCAAAAATATAAACAAGACATAGATGAATGTGTAAGTACACTTTTTGCAATTTATACGTGTATTACAAAAAATGTTTTATAGGACAATTTATTACAAGAGTTACAAAAGAAAACGGTTGAAACGGAAATGGATTGGTTGAAGAAAGTTGAAGAGAAGGATGAAGAAATAGTAATAAGAGATAAAGCAATTAGTGAACGAGATTCGAGAATAAATTCCCTAAAAGAACAAGTGGAGTTATTGCAAGAACAAGTAAATCAGGTACTTTAACGCATAATTATGTTGTTTCTATTACAAATTGTATAACTATATAATCGCCTAAAACTTTGCATTTACATATCTAAGAATATTATTATTATTAATAACAGACTGAGGGACGGCAGACAATTCCTGAAGTACAGGGTGTTCAATTTGCGTATGAATGTATTGAAAAGTCACTACCAGTTATTCTAAATGAGGTACAGTACACCACACCACAACACTTTCGTATTAAAGATTAAACATTGTTAACCTCTTGAAGTACACGGTAATTCTTTTAATGTTTCAAATTTACTACTCTTTGTCTCAAATACAGGAAGAGTAGCGGTAACAGAACGGTTCACACGCATGGAATGACATGATAATCTCCAACAAAAAAGATAAAAGATAGTGATAATTTAAACCAATAACCCGTTTACCTACTATAGCCTGCGCATGAATTCGTTGATTAAAACTAAACGCTTTCCAGGTTTGATCCGTATCATGATGATTAATCGAAAACTTTCAACCACAATCATATGGGACATCGGTAGAAGGAAAAGTGGTAGGACACGGTTAGCACTGTAACTTCATAGGCGAAAATCAACTACGGATGATTTTCGCTTCTGATATAGCTCAGATGCTTAGTGATCAACTGCCTCCCGCTCAGCTAGTTTCGCCTTTGGCGTGGTAACTGTGGGCTGCCACTTTTCCTTCTTCTGGAGAAGCACTATATGATTGTGGGTGAAACGTCGAGTTTTCGATTAACTATCATAACACGGTCTAATTCCAGAACGCGTTTAGTTTTAGCTGACTCTGGCCGGAGGAGCCTACGTTATAACTTGTTGATGTTTTACAGGAATGTATTTCAACAATTCATGCGATACATATTTCACAGGCGATGCAGCTACGTAAGTAAGGCTACGGAGTATCCATACTGAAAGAAATATATTTTGATCGTGCTCATTCCTATAGTCTCTCTCAAACTGTTATCTACCTTCGAAGAAACCTATATCAGAACCAATATGGAGTATGATAAGTTTTTTCCTTTGCTTGTTAGATTTTTTGACAATCCTTTAATAAGTGCTTTGCGAGAACTGGTGACACTTGTATCGATCCACAACTTTTCTTTTGCGTGTCCTTGTTTTACCCATGTCTCATCCAAGTAATAACAAATATTGGCCAGTATTCTATTCTATACTGCCTTATCGCCACAAAGTAATCATTTATCCGTCTTATAATCTGATTTCTTTCGGTTAATAAGAATTTTATGTGAATTTGTACAATATCTGGAATTAATGAGTAACTGAGAAATTAGGCAGGATAATTTATTAAAGTTTACCCAAAGTTGATGGTTAATATTCAGTATAACGTCGATCTATTTCTGTCACGATTTCATTTAAAATCGGCAGTCTGACACACAGTATTTTTCACATTCTCATCAGTTATTTCCAATTTGGACAGCCGGAACTATCTTTAAATGCAATAAGTTGACCTTTCTTTATATTACTTTACGACTCTGTTCACCGTTGACTTTGCTATACTTAATACCATACTTACTATATGTAGATACATAAATAATGGGAAATACACACTAAGATGCAAAGTATTGGAAACATCATACGCAATTGCGGTAGTGCTCTTATCGCCTTCTTTCAATGAAAACATCTTGAATGTATTCAAAAGGTGTTTTTTTTTAATTGCTTGACCCTTTGATCGAGCACTTATTTTACTCCGTTTATTAAAAAAGGATTTGTGTTGCCCGTGCTGTTCGATCAAAAGTTAGGAAAAAGAAAAAAAACAAAATGTTGTTTTTTTCTTATTCAGAGATAAATATCCGACACGAGAAGACGAACTAGATGAACCTTTATTCATCTTTCGACGACTTCGTTCCAAAAAGAACGTGTAGAAACAATGTATCAGATTCAATCTCTAAGTACTGTTACTGGCTCGTTGACTAGTTATGGCAAACAGTAAAAATGGCCGACAACGACTTCCGTTATGATATTGGATCTGTCTAAGTCGGCGCCTATTGGAGCGCTTACAATTTTACGTGAAAAATTTAAATCACTCTTCCTCAATTTGAAACAAAATTTACATTCAATACACTATTCTTAACTTTCACAAAAAGAAAGTTACAGTAGTTTTCAATTTCAAGATTTGTTTAGGTAGTAAATCCAAGGGGTTAATAGTAGTAATTGAAAATGAAATGAGAGACATTTATTAAACGCACTAACAATTCTGTAAGCGACATGTAAAATAGCGAATGGTATAGGATTGCTAATGACGGAGCAGCTTTATACATATTATGCAATTTGCTACCGGTTACAAATACGATTTTTTTAACAATATCTCTGTATATACAGTACCCTCCATAAGTTTAATCAAATACATCAAAAAATGCCTAGAATCAATAACTGCTAATTCAGTTATAATATAGTTATAAAATAAATTTACCATTTCACCAATTAATTAAAAACTACAGATAAGCATACAAAACTGAATACAAATGCGGCGAATGACATTTCTAACTACAGCAGCAGATTCCGACACCCTAGTTACAAACCAAAAACAGTTTCATTATTTTATTCCGAAAGTTTTCGTGGTATAACCTTAGAAAATTAAGTAGTACGTATGTAATTTAAGTAAATTGGTAGGTAGCTTTAAAACAGGCTTCAATTAATTTTTCTTCCACATGTATAGTAAAAAAATCTGATTGTTCCTTTAAGTATGTGCTTACTACGAGGGTAGTTTGAAAAATTTCGAGGTTGGACATAAAGAGGGAGTCACTTGTCAACAATATTTTGGTAATAAACTTACGCATACATTGAAAGATACTTTTAGAAATTTCAGTCACGTGGTTGTTTAACAGTCGTTTCTGTTAGTCGATGTTAATGTTTCTGTGATAATGAAAAAAATCGATATCGGGTCGTCATTAAATTGTTACAGTTGAAAGGCAACTTGTCTAAACAAATTAAACCCGAGATGAGCACAGTTAAATTTTGGACAGCTGAATTTAAACGTGATTATACCAGCATGGTGGGCGATGAATGTTCAGGACGACCAGAAACTTCTACCGATAACATCAGACAAGTTCACCAAGTGGTGCTAGACGACCGTCGAATTAAGATTAAAAAAAGTCTATGAATCCGAAAAAAAGAACCTTTCCATATATTGTCCGAAGATTTGGGCATAAGAAAGCTAACCGTGCGTTGGGTGCCATACTTACTCACTCGGGACCAAAAACGTATTCGCATTAACGTTTCCAAAACCATATTAAAACAGTTTAAGCGAAATAAGACAGACTTATCGACTAATAATTGCAGATGAAACTTGAATACACAGTATATTCCTGAAGTCAAAGCTTAGTCGGAAATAGTGGACTGCGAAGGGTGAATCGGTTCCGAAAAATGCGAAATCGACCGAGAAAGTGAGGGCAACTGTTTTTTTGGGATAGTTCTAATCGACTTTTGAAGAAGAAAAACTATAGATCATTACTTACTAGCTAAAGGCAGAAAATACAGAAAAACGAATGAATTTGAAGGAAAAAAAAGTTTTGTTCCGCCAAGACACTTCAGCTTCCATGGTTGCCGTGACAAACGTTCACGATTTGAGGTTCAAATTGATAGACGTTATTCGCTAGATCTGGCAGACTACCCTCGTAGTAGTAATTGATGAATAAAAACCCAAATATTTAAAAATTTATCTGGGCTACTTTATTACTTATACAGATTTTTTTCGATGTTTAGTACAACGATCTCGGAAATAGTGACGCTAGAGAGATAATCTAATAAGGAAATATTTCTTACATTGAAGGATCAACTTTAAATTTTATTTAAAAGGACTAGATATTGTGACAAAATCAATTTTCTTTGATTTTGTTAAATGTACATATTTCCATTGCTTTTACTTTTAAAAAGAAAAAAATTGTTTAGGTACAGTAGTATCTTTAGACGGTCTTTTTCAGTCGCCCAATATGAATGCACTGCATGGGGAAGTACGCGTATGGTAACGAAGATTGTAGTTCCCAATTTCGGAGCGTGTTTTTATGAAATTTTTTGTATTTGTTGAAATTGTTGTAATTTGCTTGAGAATTACTAAAGACTAAAGATGATAAAGTATTTCTATTGCTCGTTCAGTAATTGTTTACAGAGTAGTAAGATACTCGATGCCATTTAATTATTTTGTGCGTTTAATATTTGTACAATGTGGTGTCTGACTTGATTTTTAATCGCTTTCTGTGCTGTCAAAAAAATCGTAGAGTATATGTCAAACATTTTCAACATTATTTATAACTTTCTTCCATTTATTTGGTACAAAGACCCATTTTGCCATTTGTTTAGGATGTCTCCTTATAGGTTGGCTAGTAACTACTTCTGTTAATTTTAGTCTATATATATATAAAAAGGTTAAAATTACTAAAATGTTAACATTTTTTCTGCGTAATTTGTACATATGATTTTTCTGTTTGAGTTTGATGTAGGACTGCTTTCTAATTCGTTGGAACATTTAACACTACCCAAAGGCTGCCTATACATTCGTATTCAGCGAGTTAGGGATGCTCTATTACTATGGTAAAAGAGAGGATCGCTTATTGTAACAGATCGGCGATCGCATCGACAAAGTGAAGTGCATTGCAAATAATTAAATAACTTTTATTGCTTACATACACGTCTAATATTTTGATACAGCTAATTCCTTTCAATAGCTTCTGAGAAATACAAGAAGTCCTAACCTTCTCTAATTCTAGAATTGCGCCTATTGTGCAAATTGTAAGAAGTCAAATTTTTCTAGTCTATGAAAAATAGGCATACGAAACCAATTATACGGATTTATATTTATGATGGAAAAACTAAAAATACAATAATACACGGAGAATTCGGGGAAAAACGAATATAAATTTTTTGTAAGGGATCAAGTTTTATTTGGACAGGAAAATTCTATAGAAAGCGATCTGCGTTCGTTCAACCTTCCGGCTATGAGGGTCCTATATCTCATTGTAGCGTTCACAAAGTTGTTGGAATTGCTCTTCTCTAACTTCGATGTAGTTATACAAACGTTATTTAAACCCACAACAACATACATTTTGTTACATTTCTGAGCCCACTGCATAGTACATTTGTAATACCTAGCTCGTAGATTTTCTAAGAACTCCAGTTTCGTCAAGAAAAGTCCAGTGGTGATCGAAGTTAAGGAATTTTTTGACAGAAGCAGTAGAATAAGGTCTTGTTGGGAAGCCAATTCATCTTCCATAAGATGTTCATCTTGCTCAAGGATTTCAGTAGTCGATGTTGCCTTCTAACAGATTCAAACAACCGTTTAAATTCTTGGATAGATTTCAAAACATGGTAAACCGTTGTGTTGTAAATTTGCGTTGACCGTTAAAATGAAGCATCACTAAATCCCTAGTACAATTTAAAAATTTGGAGCTTGCTACCCCTGACTTAGAGGGTTGAAGGAATGCAGATCATTTTTTCATTAAAATTTATCTCCCTCCAAATAAAAAATTGACGCATTTCGAAAAAATTTAAGAAGAAACATTTCTCTTCTAAGATATTTAAAGTGTTTCGTTTTTCCCCATGATACTCCATATAAAACGCTGTTTCAAATAACAAAATCCGTGCATGCTTCGCTATTTATCGATCTCTCTCTATCATGGAAATATTTCTAGAAGATACTCCATTCTTATAAAACCATTTTCAAAATTTAGAAAAAATTATACCCGTTGCATCGCAAAAACTATCGAAGGTAATCGTAATTATACAATTTAAAATGAGAAAATGAATGATAATGAATTAAATAATCATGTTCCGAGTGTTCCGCTTAAAAAGCACAACTTGCAATGTTGTTTCAATTGATGTTAAATTTGGAAGGTTTAGCAGTATAAATATAAATCTTTTTATAGAAGTAATAATATAATAAATATTAACCAAGATAGCTATTAACTAAAATATGAAGAGACTCCCAGAACAAATATAACATTCTTTCTAATAATTTATGCCTTTACAATTTTAAGCGCTTATTCGCTGTATACTTCTATGTTGTATTCTTTATTTTAGTTGCGTCTACAACTGTCACAAATGGAAACACAATTAGCAGCAGAAAAGGAAGAAAATCAAAGACTAATAAATAATAATGCGTTGAAATTAAATCAATCTGCGGTAAATGATACAGTTCTTCAATGTGAGAGAATAAGTGAGGTACATACACTCTCTTTATGTTTAATTTTTAATGATAACATCGGATATTTTATAGGACATGGACCGCCTTTCAGAAAAGCTTTTAGAGGAGCAGAGAATAAATAATGAATTGAGAATTCAAATAGAAGCTATAAACGATTTATCAACAGAGGTATTTTATCCTTGATATTTATTTTTTATTAGTAATATTTCTGTATTTTTGCAGCCAATTAGTTGTAGAAGGACGTCTAATGGACCGTCTGTAACAGCAGAGGTTGGTTCTCTTTTTTTGTAGTGTTTGACTTGATTAGATCACTTTTAAATTTCTTAGTATCTCGTAACCAGAACGGCTTATAGAAACGTTTTCTGAATTTAATTATTCGTAATACCTAAACGAAATGAAATTACATAAAAGAATAAAGCTAGTATATTTTTACAACGAAATCCGGAACCATAAAGTCGTAATATTGACATTGAAAATTTGTCCCTGTATAACAGCTTCAATGTTTAGAAGCAATAGAATCTTATTAGCTTCCTTCTACTTGAATTTAAACAGTTCTTGAAGGTTTACATAAAGGAACTGTTTTGGTAGTATTAAAAATTCAATTGTACTAACCATGCTTTAACATTCAGAAACTGCTTTCAACGACACCTAGCGCAGCATCATCAGTAAATGAAGTATTAATTAAAAAGATTAAAAAGAAAAAGAAACCTAAAAAGGTATCAGAAAACAATATATATTGCATGCAACATTACTTGAAAATAATGTTTATGGAAATGTTTGAATGTATATTTGTGAGTAAAAGTATCTGAGCGAGACAAACTATCGTTGAAATAAGGTACTGTATAAACATGATATTCGATAATTCTGTTATTTTATTAACTGCTTTTTTATTAAAAATTAGTACAATCGAAATCACAAGCATTGTCATGAGTTTACCAGTTAAAGTGACACCTCAAGTTGCTGCACCTCAAATGGTGCAGTTTAAATTTTAAAATTACATTAAAGTAGTACATACAATTGTAAAAGACGATACTTATTTGAAAGAGTACGAAATCTTCTTTAAAATTTAAACTCGCACCAATTGAAGTGTACAACACAAAATAAAGAAGTTTAAGTTTATAACATAAAAAAAAAGACAAATAATCTGAGATATAATTAGGAAAAGAGAAAAAAGAAAAATTGTTTTAAAAAAGGAATAAACAAGTTCCAAAACGAAAAAAAATTCTTCTTAAAAAAAAAAAACAGAAAAAAAAAAAAAAAAAACAGGAATCTTAAATATTTGAAAAAGCGGTTAAAAATAAAAAAGAAGTCAATAAAAGTTATATGAATACCTGTAATGCCTTTCGACATTATTTGAGATTTTACGTAAAGATAAAAGGATTTTCCAATAAAATAATAATATTAACTATGAATTGAAAACAAATGTGAAGCGATGAAATAGTTACACAAATCATCGCATTACGTTGTAGATACTCTCTTCTAGCGTGTATACGAGTAAAAGTTGTAACTCGCGTTTCGTATCCGAGAGCACCTTTCGGTTTCGGAAACAAAAATTCGTCCAAATGTTCTTTTGTAACCCCATAATTCCGTCACAATAGTATCTTGTGACGGAAAGCGTAAAGCGATAACGAGGTACCTCTGTATAACAAATACGCAGCTGCTATAATTTGTTGTTCGCATAATCAGGACAAATACTTTTGCTCACCAATGTGCTATTGCATTTGAATTTAACGGAATGCATAAATATTTAACGTATATATGAACCATTTGTTATTGTGTGATCTACATGTATAAAGTACATTTCAGTAGTTTGAAACTTTACTTTTCTTTAGCAATATATGAGTAAGTAGATATGTTTCGTAACTTTTTGCAAAGTGAACTCAGTAAAGTCATTGGTTAAAGGAATACAATAAGATACGTAGTTGTATGGAAGAAAACGTGACAAGAAAATGTAGCTAATAAGTATTGATTTTTGCTCATCATGTAGTGCCGCACAAGCGCAGCAATGTAGTGTGGTTAATAATAATAAAATCAAAGATTCGTTGGCGAAACTCTTCTATCGTGTGCTACATGCTTTACATTATCCCACAAAACATTTGACTCCTGGAATAATACGTTTAAAAAATTACCCACACCACATATAGAGCGATGTTCCATTATGCATAAACCATACATATGTACGAATCCCCAAGATCTTCTATTGTTGCTATGAATTTCCAAAAGATTTAAATTACGATTGTACGTTGAAACGCGATGGTAATTCATAAGGTTTCAACGTGTTTCAGCAATTGCACAGTTACTTTTATAGCAATGCTCCGCAAACATTTTTTCAACCTTGGCATACACTGTATTTTTAATGGTAATTAATTTTTCTTCGAATCTCGTCTGGCTATTATACCCAATAATATTTACTCCTTCGATTGATACTAACGTTGTACAACCGTACTCCTGCTCAACCTAACAATAAAGCTATCGTTTTGGTCCTTCATATTCATTCAAGTTCTTATATTGGAATATATATGGAAAATGGGAGTTTACACAGGTTATAAGTATTGCACCGCGGCGCAACTAGAATGATCTTGTGGCACGCAAGTGGGCTGCGGCATTCCGGTTGCGGGGCATTATTTCATAGTATTTGTCGAACTGGAAACGGATCACTGTAAACACGGCCTGTTTTTGTTATATTCCCCCCTCGCCTCAGTAAAATTCAAATCAGACAATTCCTTCGACATAAACTGCGCCATAGTGTACTAAATAACTCTACTGCGCTTTATCCTGCGTACAACTAACTGAACATAGCGCAATGTACCGTCACTACCGTCCGCTGAGGCTACTACCCCATTTGAATACGAACATACGTTATTTTTATTTCGAATAATCATTACATCCGATGGACTGTTTGCATTCATTGCGTTTTGGGTTCTAGGCGATTACATAAATTGTGCTTACAAAAACAGGTAGGTTAGATTTCTTAACCTGTGAGGATTTGAGGTCATCTACTATATTTAGCGCTTCATGTAATGAAAACTTGTTCTCTAATTTGGAAATAATGTCTAAAACAATTGAATAATTTTCGGAAATTTATTTTATTTGAGTATAGATTTCGGTATCTGAAACCAGCCGCTAGCTTACTGAAATTGCTTGAGCTTGTTGCAAAAATATAAAATTGCTTTCTCATCTCGTCAGTACCGGCTGTGGTGACTGAGGAATGCCCGGACAAGCCTGTTTAAGTTCATGAATGAATTTTGGAGGTTTAATAAAAAACTTTTTTGGTAGAAACTACGTATTGATCTACTTTTGGATAACTATTTCTAATAACTTCAATTGCAAGATGACATGCATGGAGCAAACAGGTTACATGAAGCAATTAAGGATGAGATTGTTTTAGTAACTTTCCAGCTTCAACTATGTTTGAACCCCCGTCTGTAACCAACATTACAAGTTGAGTTACCGATATATTGAATTCCCCAAAGGTATTTATTATGGTTTCTACTATTGTTTCCGCGTTTGTCTTCTGTAATGTTTTACTACGTAAAAAAAAGAGGCACAGATGCCATATCGCTTTTTAAATTGCACACCGACACATTTAAAATACAATTCTTTCTTGCATCCGTTGTTTCATTCACTGTCAGCCATATTGTTTTTTTTTTTTTTTACTCTGCCTTGATTTGGTCCGTAATCGTGTTTTTTACCTGCGATAAATTAAACTGTAATGTATGTGTAAAAAACAAAATGTTATTTCTCTTTGTAGTACATTTTCAATTTGCCATAGTTTTTCAAATTCTGGCAACGTCACCTGCGTCAATACCTGGAATAACTAATTATAAGACTAAGACTCTACTACTACTTGAATGTAATGTTGTTAGAATTGTTAGTAATTCCTATTTAATATATTATTTCTATGCTGATAATGTCGCACCGGTTATCTTAGTATCACATTCAAGTGTTCCCTAAATCTTTAAAAAGAGCAACATCCAAGGGCGGCGCGTGCACTGTAGCTGAGGAGCCATAGAACAAGACTTCGAATCCGTCATATATTTCTATTGCATATCATGTACGTTGTACTTGACACAGAAATAGTCACGCCCTAGAATGTAGGCAGGGACGTAATGATGATGGATGAGAAAGGTACATACAGCATTACGATATTTTACGTACAGTTACGTTTCTTTAGTATTCCTATATTCAATGGTTAAGTAAAAAAACAAATGTTGCATTGGATAGAATTATGTTGTAATGTATGTTGCTTAGAACAAATGTTGAAATTTATGAATTATACCTATGAAATATAAATGTAGGTTTCTTTTTATTATTTTTCATTACCTAAGTATGCATGGGCTTATGCTTCTCATTTCACGCATGTGTAGTTATTTATATTTAGTCTGGTGTTTTCAATTTCTCTAATCTTGTTTTTGCTTTTTTTTAGAATAATGGGAATTAACGACGAGTGAGATCCAGAAAATTATGCCTTTTTTTTTCTATAAGCAAAAAATGTAATCGCAAAAAAAGGTATATTAATTTATATTTTTATAATTAGTATTTCGTACTAGACTTACTAATTGATCCAACATTAAGTTATCAATAATACGTTTTGTTTTAATCGTGATAAATTCATTCCTCTTCACTTTATTAATGTGCTTTTTGCATTTTTTCTATTTTTTTTGTCGCGTTTTCTTTGTGCAATGTCTATATACATATTTTATTGTTAAAGTCCCAATTATATCACTTATATGTTTTCAATGTATTATATACACATTTATAATTATTTTCTAATATATTATAGTTATATAATAGACAAATGTCACAACAGCTAATCTATATTATTTGACGTGTACTAGAATGGTGCTGTAATTGTGGTGCCATTTCTCTTTTTTTTTTTTTTCAATTTTCCACGTAATATAATAAAACATGGTGCCTCCCGTTATAAAAGCAATTTTTATAACAATGTGTTCCTTACTGGGATTGTTAATGCCCGTGAGATTATTTGTATTCACTTTTTAAATAGATTATTGTTTGTGACACGTTTATAAGTAAGTTGTGCTATTACATACAAACATTGGTCATAAAAAATGGTAAACTAAATCAAGAATTACGCAAAAGCAATTTATTCGCACGAAAAAATATAAGCTATTTGACCTCTGCGTATAGATGCATACAGAATAATTACCGCTAAAATAAAATTCTAACTACTGCATTTGTAGTATATCTTCAACGCATGCTGATGTACAAGCAAAAAAAAATGCACTATGCAGATTTCGTTCTATTTCAATGTAGGTAGTTATTTCTAATCCTTCCCTTTGTCTAAAAACTTAATTACCTCGGTAGTTTTAGTAGAATAATAATAAGTATTCATCGTTTCCAGCAATAAGTAGAGAAAATTTAAACATTCTTAAGATTTTCCTAACTAGCAAAGTACTAGTATTAAGGTTTAGATCTTGCACATCTTGATAAAAGCTTTTCGTTTATTATTTTGTCACTATCATTATTGTATTCATTTGAGATTTACTCATTTCAAACACGCATATTAACAGATAATAAAGATATGTAAGAAAATTAGTTTCCAAACAAATATTGAACACGAATAGCTTTTTATGCAATTGCTTTTTGTAGAATGAATAGTATACAACAAATGTAGAATTATAAGAAAATTTGAAAATGTTGCCCTTATAGTACTGTTATTCTGCATGTAACTGTACGATAATAAAAACACAAAAGACTAAATCGAGTAACGAAATTTTAATAAAATGCCTATGTATTCCTAGCTATAGTATTTTCTTATTAAGGGATGGAGATATTTACTTAATAATGTATGACACCTTATTATGATATAATAATACATGAAAATATCAATAAATAAAGATTTATTACTCTATAATAACTATGTGGCTTTATTATTGTACTAAGCTTTAGTTTACATGGCGTCCTACTTTGAATGTTTTTTTTTTTACAGTCGGTCATACATTGGTTAATCTAGAACCATTACATTGTAGCTACTGCGATTGTGTTAAAGTTAAACGTGGATGTACAAGATTTTGAAATTTGTTATACCCAAAAATCAAAACGGTTAAATACATACCCAAAATTACCTTTTTTAAAGTGGAAGACCTGTATATTTTAAAACCATTTCCTTATTGTTATAGAAACATTCCTAAAGTGTAGGCGCATAATACTTATATATCGTTTTGTTATCTAAAAATAATAAAAGAGCGCGATTAATCAAACACCGTGTTGTGTCTAGCTTTTATTGTTTTACGACCGGCATACAACACTTACTGTTTCAATTTTCTTCATTGTATTGTACAGTTACTTCGATGGCAGTCTCGTGACCATCCTCATGAATATGAAACAAATGGGTAGTTCATAGTCAAGTATAATCAAACTTTGTATACGATCTAAGAACTGTCACTTTTACCTGTATTTTCATTCTATATAATAAAGAAAAGGACTCAAATGCGAATAAAAATTATGAAAAATATACAACAATCATGCAATAATAAACGTCAAAGATTATAACCCAATATGACAAAATAAAAACGTATAATATATTAAATATTGGCTTTCGTCAGCGAGTAGTTAATTTTTTTTTTTTTGATTCTGGAACGTAATTAAATTTAATTGATGAAATATATTTTTTTTAATTAGCTTCGGTAGGATTCCACAACCTACAGCGTCCATTTTCCGGACAGGCGCATTAACCAACTACACCACAATCTGTAGAAACAAATGACTAGAGGAATCGAAAAGCATGTTGAGTGCCACAAAAGCCGTCAGCACACATCTGATATATCGTAGTGCTTAAGTCTCTACGTAATAGCTAAAAAAAAATATATAAGCGAGGTGTGCGTCAGTCATCCTTCGATTTTAAAAAGATTAGAAGGGACCCTCGTTAACTATTAATATCTATAGTTTAATATCGCTTATTTGTGATTATGTTATGTAAATATATACACAAATAAAAAGTAATTATAAATGTCGATAATGATGTTTTCTCAATGTGAGAATATCGGCAGCAATATGCAGCCTGTCACTTAATCCTTGGCTAAGTAATTTAGAGAAAGTTTTCAAATAATAAATGTTCAAAGACAAATGCTGCACAACATAAAATTATATTCGAGTGTATTTTGTTTCCACAGCGCGCTGTACAATTTTTTTTTTTTTAATGAAACGCCTGCATATAATTAACATAATTAAAATTTTTTACGAAGTTCTGCTGTTTAACGCTAGATATCTTAAAACGCCTCACAGACTAGAACGCAAATTTAAATTTTATTCAATGAAGTATTTCTTCAAGTTTTCGATAATATATCGAAAAATTTGAATTTGTTACAGCAACCAGCATCTATAAGATAGTCAAGGAAATCGTTACCAAGTTTTAATTTTTTTTTAATAAAATAACCTGTATATTTTTATATTTTTCCAGTCTGACCGAAAAACAGGTCTACAATTTTATTTATAAACACTTCCTTATACTTAAAATGTGTCGTTCTCTTGTGAATTAATTACGAATAACTTTATGGCAACCTTGTATTGTAGTAAAGAGAACTGAAATGGAAAGTAAATAACTTCCAACTATTACTATTATTATTATTTGAAATGTTTTACATCTGAAATGAATAATGAATACGAAAACCACCAGCATCGCTATCTGTGGACGCGTTTCGTTGTTTACGGCTCATCGGCACAGTTTTACCAACTGGTAGGAAAGTCGTGTAACAGATACCAAATATTGATGAGAATTTTTAATTTTAGAAATTCTTATCGATTAAAATTGGCGAAGTTAAGGCTATATCTACCTCTACAGAATAAATATTGCGAAGGTAACTGTACCGGTGAGCCGTAAACGACAAAACCTGTCAAGAGATGGTGCTGGTGGTTTTCATTATTTATTCATTTAATTCACTTCCATTGATAAATTTCCAACTAGCGAAAGCTTACTACCTCGCAGAGTTATTAAATATTTACTGTCTTCTATTCTGTGGAGATCTATATAGCAATAATTTCGACAATTTTAATTGATTAGAATGTCTAGGTTTAGAAATTCTTATCGATACTTGTTGTTTTATATCTGTTCAGCGACTGGTGCGAACCTGTAGGACACATAAGAACAGCGCTTCGGTTTCCTCTTGTATTTTTTGTCAAATCCAACGTACACGATATACAACGGAAATACACGAGGGAATCGAAGGTTTGTCCTCCTATTTACGTCACTACCAGCCGCCACTGTCTGTTATAATTTCCAAGGTAACCTAAGAATATAGAAAAGCAATGCGATTAATTTTTGCATACTGTAAATTTCATTTGCAAAAGATAAACAAAAAAAAAAACAATATTCGTAAAATATTTTAGGCACCACATAGCTTTTTAATCGAACACATTAATAATTCCTATTATTGCAGAAGTGTATATGGCAAAAACGAAAAGTATCTAGTTTACATCCCAGCTTTGATGCTTGTTTTGTAACTATGCATAACATGAAATTTGGAAAATGCGGTATTCTGGTTCTCTATCAAAATAGAAGTTTTACATTTACTATCTACACACCACTGTGCGATGTGAATTTTTACTATCAGGATTTGAATTTTGAGCATCAATATCACTTATATATCAATACCATATTTCGTTTTTCTTTCCCTTCTAAAAATCTTTGTTAGGACCAGTTTATATTTATATTACATATAATCCTTTTAAAAAATATTTAGAATCCGTTAAGACTAACAAACTACCACGCTTGGCTATCAGCCTCGGGATCCTGCGTTCGAACCCTGGAGTGTGAATCAGAGTGGAATTTGCGTGGTTTTAGTCGCTCCATGACAAGTGCTGACGATAGACACAGAACAATCCAAGGGTGTAAGCATGCATGACCAGCTGATGACCCCTATAATTGGTAAAAGCTGTTGGAAAAGTGAAGACACGAATTATTACTACAAATGCGATGAAATTGATTTATTGATTATTTCAATTTTTTCCTTTTTAAATAACAATTACAAAAATGCACGTATTTGTAAAGTATCTTGTTCGATCGTTTTTTCATATAGGAAACCATCCTTTACAGAATGAATAATGGGTTAAAGAACGTAATAAGCACTTTCTTCAATATAATGATGTAAATGTTAGAGGACATTCGTCAGGTATCTATAAACCATTCATCTCCATATTCCTATTACATATTTAAAAGCGACATCGGTTTATTACCGTTTAGATTTAGACTTTATATTTACAAATATAACGAAACACTTTCCTGGAAGCCGAATGTCTCCACCTAAGGCAGATAGCGCAGGATTTTCTAGTACGTTTAAAAAACAATCACATTGGCGTATAGTCCAACTGAACGTAAAGCTGTCGAACACCGGCCGCTGCGAAGATCATATGCGTATGAGAGACGACGTACTTGGGATCGACGTTCTTCGACACCTCCAATTTTAGAGCACCTACGTATACGTCACTGCACAAAGTCCAGAAATGCGGTTCTTGCACTGAATAGACCCCCGGCAAGCCGACCACTTTTTGATAACACTGCGGTAATACGTTATCAAGCCCGTACGGTTGTCTCTGCATTAAAATCACTATTGAGTCTTTGATTAAGCTCAGCACACTCAGTATTATCAAAAGGGCTATAAAGATTGAGCAGATCGGATCGGCTATCATCCAACCGAACATTTGCATCAACACCGCTGAAAGTATTACGCCGACGCTTCCTAAAGTATCAGCCAAGATATGAAGGAAAACACCTTTCATTATTTGCGAATTAGTGCCCAACAGGTCGTCATCGTGCGAATGACCATGGGAATTATGAGAATGCCCGTGGTGAGAGGAGCCATGGGAATGTCCGTGACCATGCGATCCACCGTGCGAATGGCCGTGTTGGAAGGCATATATGCCCACTAGATTCACGAGCAACCCCAACACAGATACGACAAACAATCTCTCATGTTTAACCTAAAAAAAATGAAAATTGACGAATTAAGTTTAATTATCAATAAATGGAAAAAGGTAATTAAAAGTTACGAGGTACATCCGTGGTATACGACATCCGAATATTTTTTCATTTCTTATATATAATATTATGATAACAGATTATGTTTTAATGTTGCTTACTACTACGGTATTTCGTTTGCTATCCTCAAGCCAAACTAAGAATCTTTTCACATCCTGTCACCGGAGAAGGTCGCTAGTGTTTGCAGCGGTCCCTTACGTTACACGGATTTAGGTCACAACTGTTATTACTAAGTTATTGGTACTACAAGCATTTTTATACGATAAAAATGAGCCGATGTTGATCTGCTATTACTGCTTATTTTGAACAGACGAAAGCGAAGAGGACTAAAACGAACACGTTCTGCGCATGTATACCCCTTATTACATGCACCCTTATTGCATGTTTGATTCCCTGTTTGATGACTGCAAGCTTTATAATAACTTTTGTTCCTCCCATGCGTTTCTCTTTACCACTTTGTAACTATTGTCGTCGCATTTGGAATCCGAAACAGATTCTCCACTTCCGTTATAAAGTGTTCTATATTAATATCTAAATCTAAATATTGTAAAGAACACCTTATCGAAAAGGCAGGATATTATAAACATATATATGCTGAATATTTACCTGCATTGACAACAGAAACCTCTTCGGCAATTAATAATCGTTTAAGATGGCTAAAAAACAAAATGAATATTTGGGAGATTATCAAGGTGGTAAGAAAAGCAAAACAACGGTGCTTTAACTATAGATATGGATGCCCTCTTTTCAACACTTGTCCCAAACCTAGACTAGAATCCAGCAGCTGTAAAGGTTTGGGCCACTGGGATAAGGATTGCCACAGATAAGCGCTTGCAACGATTAGTACTTTTCTGATCGGTGGAAAAACAAAAAACTCACGCGTGCATTTCTAGATACTAGTTGCGGTAATAACCGTTTTTTGAATTATTTATGAGCCGAAATTATATATGTATGTACCTAGCAATATCGTGGAACAGACTATATGACCAACTACCGCATCAACATTAGCGTACTGTAAATAACTTTTAAAATATAAACAAACCTGGCACAACTATAACTATATTCAGTGACAGTCAGGCAGTTGAAAAGGCTATTAAGGCCTACTTATACGAATCTGGTCTGATTCACGAATGTATACACAATTTAAAGCAATTGGGACACAACACCACGTTACTTTGCGGTGGGGGACAAGCAATCAAGGAATCGAAGGCAATGAAAAGGCAGACAAGCTGGCTAGAGAAGCAGCGAATGTGCTGCATCGGTCCTAATCCCCGGGGGGAATGTTCCAGGACAAAAACAGGCGAACGCATTCATATCAGGTTCGCCTAAGACAACAAAAATAGTGTTATCGTTCAGCAAAAGGAACCTTTGACTACTGGCGGAATTTCTGACAGATCATGCAAGCAACCCTAAAGCATCACCTATTCATCCTAGGAAAAGCTGAAGATCAAATCTGTCGTCTATGCCAAAAAGATCTGGAAACGGAAACATTCCATGCAAATGTGTTGCCATCAATCGCATTCGACATTTCAGTAAACCATTTCTGACATCTACTGAACTGAAGGATGAAGATCCTAGATTAAGAGCCTTCACCTATTCTAACATATACAAGGGCATTTTGTTACAATAGATACATCAAGGTCGCGGTAACCAAAGGCATTTATGGCATAGCCCAATGATACTAATACTAGCCTAGAAACGTAGAAGTTAAGGTTGATTCCGTTTAATATAGTTAAAACACTTCATATATAATTTGTCATATATTTTTTGCAGCTTTCGAGTCGAAAATCAATTTATAAAATCAGGAAGTTTAATTGAAATCTGAACTTTTGTGATAGCTGTAACTACTCCTTTGTTGAATCCCTCTGGCCCGCGGTAATAAAATGTAACTGAATACGGATCCCCGGAAATGCAATATAACTGAATATGGCCCCGCCTAATTCTCTGAAATATAAAAATGACTCTATAGAACCACTAATCTTCCATTTTAACCACTTACTATTCCACTTGAAATTACATGATATAGGATAAGATAACTGATAAGCTTAATATGAACATTTAATTCGAAATATTAAATTTATAGGGTTGCCTTTGCAATCACCTTACAAAGTGGCAGCCGATCTAATTAAAATATCTTTCAAATTGATGCTCACAATCATTTTGTTTAAATTTAAACGATGAATAAGGGGATTATTCGGTAATAACATGATGGAAGCAATCCACTTTCTTTTAAATAAGTCAAGCATATATCTAAACATGCAAGCTTCTCAATTCATAAATACTTCCTTTTAATACATGTGCATAGTCTTAGAAACAGTAATTGTTCTAACGTTTTAGATTAATATATATATAGTTACTTACTTCAGGCGGTTCAATTGCTCTTTCCACGGCTTCAGACATTATGAAAAACGCAATAAATAGTAAAAACAATCCATTTACAAAACCAGCTAAAACTTCCGCTCTCACATATCCATAAGAAAATTTATCATTAGCTTTCCATTTTGTTATTACAGATGCTGCTAATCCTGCTAGCAAGCCAGTACAATCAAAGAACATATGGAAGGAATCAGATATTAAACCTATCAACAACAATTGATTGTAATGTTTTTTAAATATCATTTATAAAACTTACCTAAACTGTTGGTCCAAATACCATACAATAATTCAACAAATGCAAAGGATAGATTCAACAAGAGGAAAAGGAATAAATTCCTAGAATTCCTGTCAGAGAATATTAATCGGAACCATCCATTTAATTTTTCCTTAAGACGAGATCCAATGCCTCTACTTAGTGTGTCCTTATGCGAAAGAGGAAGCATCGTATTTATGTAATTGGAGATTAATTACAAATTTTATCTAGTCAATATATGATTTGCTCATTGTTTTCTTCACTCATTTGCACTTAGCCAAATACCAATCAATTTATCACTTTTCCATTAAAAATAAATAACAAAGAGTATCACAACATGTGGATAAATAAATATTTGTTACTTAATATAAATAAATTTGAAATGTATTACATTTAACACAGCCTAAACCGGCAGACAACGCTGACACCTGGACGAATTGCCATGTTGTTAAAAATTGGCAACTGTCAAATTCTATGTTCTTGCATTTATCATAAACAACATTCCCCCAGGTATCGTCTTGGAAATGATGTAGATTGACGTGTTTTGTAATGTACATTTTCATTAAGAAAAATAAAATAGTAATATTTTTGTTTCATTTCGTTAAATTCATTTAAACTCTAAATAATGATGTTTATATGCTAAGAAGGATAGGTAAAAGTTCTATATTTTGTAGACTAGTGCGGTCGATTGGTACGCCTGATACATATTATTTCCGTTAGTACCTTTTCCGATTCTTTTCTACACAAATCAAGATGGTGAGTTGGTGTTCTAAAATATTGCAATTTATTTTGTTGTGTACAAGTATAGATATATAATTTAAATACGTTTAGTTTTGTTTGCCAAAAGTGTAGTTATTATATATTTTAGTAAACATTTATTAATTTATTTGTAATAAACAAAAAAATTAATAGTTGGTTTATGTAGAAACCATGTGATTTCTGATGAATAATTTTTAACTAGATTAAGGTCTATGATCATGAAAACTGATTTAATGAGTCTGAATATAATCTAAATGAATTATATAGGTGTTTGTGTATAGAAAATTGCATTAAAAATAAGGTTATTTCCAGCCGCCAAAGAAGGATACGAAGGGGTCTTCAAAACAACCCCAGAAAACGCAAAAGAAAAAAGAGGGATCTGGAGGTGGCAAAGCTAAAAAGAAGAAGTGGTCTAAAGGAAAAGTTCGTGATAAGTTAAACAACCAAGTGCTTTTCGATAAAGCGACATATGAAAAATTGTTGAAGGAAGTACCACAATATAAGCTAATCACACCTTCGGTGGTATCGGAACGTCTGAAGGTTAGAGGTTCACTAGCTCGCAGAGCACTTATTGAACTTCAACAAAAAGGTATGTTGGTAAAAATTTGGATTCGTAGTATTTTTAAAAATTGAAGTAAATTGAAGAATGTAGAAGTCATTTAGCATGAAATGTTATCATATTTTTAACATCTTTCAATGATGAAAGTATTCAATCTTGATGCTGCCCTGATAGCATTAAAAAAAAAAACTGATTTAATGAGTCTGACTTAAATAATAAAATTACTATAGCTTGGCATTTTTATTACATTGGGGTATTTGCTAATTATTTTTGTTTATTTTCCAGGACTTATTAAACAAGTTGTTCAGCATCATGCACAGCTGATATATACCAGAACAACAAAGGGTGATGATCAGGCTGCATAATTTTATGTAGGATTACATTTAATAAAAAAATTACAAAAATCTTTAACTGTTTTGTTTAACAATAAGTTTGGCAATTCTGTGTAATATATAGATAGATATTCTTATATATGAACAGTGTTTTAGCCTACTTTTGACAATACAAAAAAAAAAATGATTTTGCACTTCGTATAGAAAAAAAAATAAACGATAGTTAAATATATTAAGAAATTATTTCAAGTTAACAAATTAAAAAAAAACTAGTGAAATGACTTCTGTAAATGTTGACTTTTTCAAAGTAAATTTGAAACCATTCTATGGCAATTATAGCTTTCTACTTTTTATCTCAGAATTTATGGAAAATCAAAAACTACTATCGTGCTTCGTAACAAGAAAAAACCAACATAAATGAAAAAAATCTCAACAGAAAATGCCTTCATCGTTGTTGAATCAGTAATGAATTGTTTTAAGCGCATGGGTTAACGAAGTACTAGTTAGTAAAAATTATTTATTTCAGTTTTTACTCGAAATCGGAAACTGGTTTCATCGTTTCAGAAATAGTTCGGTGTCCATGGGCGTAGCTAGAGGGGAACAGGGAAGAAAATGTCAACTCTAATTCAAATTCTGGCTATGCCAAATGCATGTCGGTGTCTGTTAGAACAATCTTAGAATTCATTCAGAACTAATTCTAGTGTCGTTGGAACGCCAATTACTGCCTTTACGCATACTCCGCACGGTTCCGAACTGATTTTGAACAAATAAGAGACAAGCCTAGAAATGTCCTAAAAATCAGACTTTTAGGTCTGGAATTCACATACTAGTGAAAAAGCATGCTTGCTTGCTAGTGGGTAACATGCACTTTGCGCGTTCACATTTGCTAGTTACTAGCACAGTTTCTATTTTAAGAAAAAGTAAAAAACGAAAAAAAATTTGGATGCGAAATTGTCTCAGCCAAAGAGAAAATCTTGAAGGAATCAGCGGTTTGCTTTCCATCCAACCTTTAGATTTTCCAGTGATTCGTACGTCTCTTTGGAAGCATTATATAGAGTCGAAAGATCTACAATTTCGTACTTCGTTTCAGAAGTATGTCCTGCTATGCAACAACTTTAAAAGACTTTATGACGGCAAATACCACATTATAGACGACCTCATTCCTTGTCAGCATTACTAACTCCAACTTCAACAATTAGGTGGGAAGCCGCAACAATAGAACAAAGAACTATTAATGAACTTATCAATATTTATTCAACAATATACAACTGTTGTTTATGATGTGTACCAAGTTTCATGTAACACAGATACGGTGCTGTGTGTTCTGTTCGTTAGTATGCCTTTCAAACTCACCAATTTCAAGGAACAAGGTATCTTGGGAATCAGTAGCATCACATAAAGTTATGTTGGAATGAGACGATCACAAATATCCTGGCGAATAACCAGATGAAGATGCTGATGCCGATACGTCCGAAAATATTGGTTGTAACCTTGCTGCCGATAGTAGATTTTGTAGAAGCAATTTTCTTAATTGCGTTACAACATTTAATCAAAAAAACGAACACTCATGCTCCTCGTCTGTTCCACTTCACGGTTTATTGATAATATTTGAAATATTCTCAAATCGGTTGAATGCATTTATAGTTGAATTGGCATCTTTAATTATTTACGGGAACTCGGAAGATAGATCACTTGGTGTAGACGGTGTAGATGTACCCATATCATTTTCATAACTATCAATTATCGTTTCAATCGTTTCCTCCTCGACAGTCATACGCGATATTTCCTTAGAATAGGAATGATCCATAGGTATCTGCTTGGTTATAACTTTGGAATTAGGCTGTGTTAACGATGCTTGTGACTCATGCATAAGAATGTGATTGTGATTGCAAAGGAACAATATTTACTATATGTTTCCGATTTCATTATGAGATGAACAGAAAAACATGGAAGATGGATTTCGTACTAAATGGAACTTTCCTGAATGTATAGACAGGAACCTGATAACATGTCAAACTAAAGACAGCTACGGAATCATGTTCTTGGTTCTAGATAACGGCGATTATTGCTGATGGCGGATGCAATAAAAGAGCTTCTGATGGCACTAAATTTGCCACTGAGATAAGACTTACAAAAGAACGAGTTAGATGTACCAAAAAATTCTGTGATAGTAGGAGATACTGTTTTTCCGTTGAAAATAAAAAGATATAATTTATTTTAATACCGCTGCCCTTAAATTTTCGATGGGATTGAGGATCAGGTGATCTTGGTGGTCAAGCAATTTGTTGAATTTCTTTGTTTTTTAAACCACCCCTGCCGTACCTGATGTATTTGGCTATTGTCGTGAACGCGGACGCCATCATTTACATGTGCAAGAGGGATAATACGATTATTTAAAGTCTCTACATACATATTCAGGCAGATACGCATTAATTTCGACTAGTTCCCCAGGCCCATGCGACGTCATTTACCCCCAATAGGCTAATGAAATTCTGTCACTATTGCTTCAAGAGTCTCTGAAGGCGCGCGTTTCGCGGTCATAATATAAAGTTTTGTACGTTTTCAACGGAACAAAACATTTCTCATCACAAAATACGACGTTTGTCGAGGTTCTGTAGATATTTTAAGGATACAACTCTCATTTTTCTGTGTTGCACTGTAATAAGCCGCTTTGTGTAGTATTCAAACATACACAATTCTCGTATTTACATATTTTAATACGCTACCAATCTACTTGCATTTTTCTTTCAACCCGTAAAATCTATTTGATCTATTGATTGCAGTTGCCCAGTTGTACGCACCAGGTGCGAGTGAGAGGTCCCGGAGTGCTGACATTTGAGAAGGGCACTGCTGTACACACTCTTATATTTTGTACTGTTTTCTACTTATTGTTAGATGGCGCTAAAAGTACCCAAAACTTGGTATACATCACAACTTGAATATGGCAACACTGATGCGCTCTCAACCGCAGCATAAACATAAGGTAACATAAGATTATATATAGTGTGACTCAACTTCCAACTTCAACCATTTGACAGAAAGGTTATTTTCTGGAAAGGCTTAACTGGGACTATCTTACCTAGTGTTTCTTATCTGGGTCTTCATAAAGATGAAAAATGCGCAAATATTAAAACTGCAAAATGAAGGTAAATCATTAACATACCGTGTGAAGACAGAGTGGAAAGAAGACCATTTTAATTTATTAATATTACTAGAAGATTCCAATGCGTATTATGCAGATGTAAATTTTTTAAAACCAGCTTTAGAAATGCAATATATTTCTCACTGATATGTACTAGGTTACTCAGGAGCATTTACAAAACCTTGCCAAACAGCATTCACTAGATGTAGCAGACTATTACAATCAGGTCCAAACATATATAACACAACCTAAGCTAGATATTTTATTCGATGTACAGCAATCTGATAATTCTGCTGAGTTCGTCATAAAACGTAAATCAAAGCAAAGAACAATTTTATTTTTTTCTACAAAATTAAAACAGGTACATCTTAAAAGTCATAAAATAATAAATTTGTTACATTGCAATTTACAGCTTAATTTTCAAGAGAGTGTATTTCAATTAATTGACATTTTATGTGACAAAAATACAGCACTCTATAAAGATTTAGAAGCTTCCAAAACCAAACAAACTGAACTGGTAGAAGGTAATTCCATAAATTGAAATAGTTTTGTAAGATTATATATTTAACAACATTTATAGAGAAGGAAGCAGGTCTGAATCAGCTAGCTGAGTTTGTGGAATTAAAAGCTAACTGGGAACAGCAAATTTACAGTAGCTTTCTAATTCTTTTAAACGAGAAGAAAAGAAGAATACAATTTCTTACTGGTTTACTAGAACGGAAAAATGTTAACACTGATGAAATTTTTAAGGAAGAGGAAAGAGCACATATCCCTGTATTATCTAGAAAATCACCATCGCCAATACAGAAGGAAGTAGAAAGAATTTCACAGTCTGAATCTAGTTCAGAGTATGAAACGGACAAAGAAAAAAATAACAAAGACGACAGTGATTATAATGATGATGAGAGAGATAGAGACGGACCAACGCCAAGTACATCAAGGCAAAATTTAAGCATTGACGATGATCCAGGACCAGTTCTTTGTTTACCAAAGATCGAAACAAAACCAAAAGGAAAGCAACTTCCTCAAAAGGTAAAACAATCTTATGAACTTACACCTAAAGTTTTGATGGACAACTCACAATCTACTCAAGAAATCGCAACACAGGAGCCTCCATCAACACAAGACCTAATAAATAATTATTAAGTGTTTATATCTGTATTTAAATATTGTTGAATATTTTTAATAAAAGGAAGTAAAACATTTTTGTTCTTATAGTAATAATAATAGCAAAAATTGGACTTTACTGACCGTATTATAATAAAGTGCAACAGTAGCGCTAGCGAGGGGTAGCTAGCGATTTAAAAAATTTCAAATTGACAGAAACCTATTAAAAAAAAAGCTTGTAAATTAGGACAGTGCCACGTTAAGAAAATGTATTGCGTTCAGATTGCATTGCAATGTAAGGCCATATTCCTTGATCAATTACTTGCAAAAATCGAGGCTTACATCTTTATATTTGAAACAGACTGTAAAAATTATTTAATGGAAAAACTAGAAATTTTGATAACGATTGATTTTGGTAATCGCGTCAGAACTCAGGTAAATGTCTTAGATTTATCACCCTTTTGTTCAACATTAATAAACGTCAGCGGACGAAACATTGTGGCTCCCATTTACGATACCACCAATCGCCACTGCTGACAGAGATATTGAATTATACCTCACGTAAAGAATAGTTTTCGATAGTTGTAACTTTAAAAACGATGATTGTACTTCTAGAACACCTATATGCGAATTTCCAAATAAATTCCAGATTGTAAACCATGAATTTCAAACAAAAATGGCCCATAAAGAAAAAATATGGGGGCTTACTACAATAATCACGCTTAATTAGTTGATTTGGGAATGTTCGAAATTTGAACATTTTAAATATACTGAATAGGACTATTCAAATTAAAGAACTTGTACGGGAATTTTTGTTGAAATAAAAGTAAAATGAAATCGGATGGAAAATAATAGATGGGTCGAATTTTTGAGTGTTTGTGTGTATGAATCGACGAAATCTAAAAATTTCAAGATATAAATAGGCCTGCAGAAACGAATGCGCACTCATTGGCGGCGATGATATATTTCGAAAGCGGTTGGATATACCCGAAGTCAGGATTCATAGGCGTACCGTTAGTATGTGCATGAGTATGAGTGTAGCAAATCGACGGCGTGCTTTGCTATGTTCGACGATCTAAGTGTAATGTCATTAGAATACACTGGCACTATTATTAAATGTATTGTTTGCAATATCAACATTTTACCATCTTTTACAAACAAAAATACTGGTTTTGTTTGTAAAAGACACGTTAATGGCAAATAGCACCTGTTAAATGCGAAACGTGATCTGCCACATTACAAATGTCTATATGATTTTATAGTGTATGTTTAGTGTGTGTAACATTCCACAAAATATTGTAGACAATGAAGAATTTCGAAAATTTTGGGGGAGATACATTGTGGAATAGCCGTGGCCAACAAGAGGTCAATTATACTTTAATTTACAACAACGGACGCAAGAGAAAATTGTATTTCAAATGTGTCAGTGTGCTCTTTAAAAGCGATGTGGCGCTCGTGCCTCTTCTTTTACGTAGTACAATATTACAGAACACAAACGCGGAAACGATAGTAAAAACTAAAAAAAAATAAAAACCTTTGGGAAGTTCAATATAACGGTAACCCAACTTGTAATGTTAGTTACAGATGGTTCAAACATGGGTAAAGCTGGAAAGTTACTAAAACAATCTCATCCTTAAGTGCTTCATGTAACCCGTTTGCTCCATGCATGTTATCTTGTAGCTGAATTTATTAGAAACGGTTATTCAAAAGTAGATCAACTAATAGTCTCTACCAAAAAAGTTTTTATTAAACTTCCGAAACGCATTCGTGAGTTTAAACAGGCTTGTCCCGGCATTCCGCAGCCACCACAGCCGATATTGATGAGATGGGAAACGTGACTTAAAGCTGTTTTATACTATGAGAAATTTTTACATGAAGCCCAAGCAATTTCAGTAAGCTAGCGGCTGGTTTCAGATACCGAAATCCATACTCAAATAGAGCAAATTTCCGAAAATTATCCAATTCTTCTAGATACTATTTCCAAATTAGAAAACACTAAGCTTTTATTATATAATAATGTAGAAAGGTTAACAACCGATAAATTATGTGCAGTTACAAATAGGAATCCCAATTTCTAAACTATACTGCGTATAGACAAGAGTTCAAGTGAAAACCAAGAGTGCGTTATTTTTACATTATTTTTAATATTGATAGTAGCGAGTCGTACGCTACTGTGAAAGCACTCATTTCTGCTGGCTTGGTTATAAATCAAAGTAACTCTACTGAAATATTTCACGTCACAGGTTTGACTTTGGCATGTTTTTTCATCATCCTAAAAAACTATTCTTTCTATTTAAGGCGTAAACATCAATTCTATTTTTAAACTACAACATTAAATTGTATGTATGGAAATTGTAATAATAGTTCCCATTTAAAGTAAACAAATATTGCAGATTCTCTTGGGCTCTCTATCATACGTGTGTTCATTATTTTTGAAACGTACTGTATATCCATTTTATTTTTGTAATTATTGTTTCATGTAATTTGTCAATTTTTTTTTGATTATCTACTTGTCTTGTGACGCACATCACTTTTACGATTCTTTATTATTATTATTAGATGTACTTATTTAATTCTTTCAAAGAAATACTTAAAAATCAAATTTCCCTCTTAAAACGCTAGATATCTACGTGCGCGTTTGCCACTTTGGCATTACGTCAGTGAACAAAGTTGTTGCTGTACTGTCCCTGGTAGCCATTGTTCTAAATTCGCTTATTTGTCTTAATTTATTGTGGTTTATTGTCGTGAACTGTGCTATTCGCAAAACTAAAGTTAAAGTGTATATTTATCAGTGTTTGGACTATTTCGGTTATAATATACGATAAACATGAATCCCGAATAGTGAGTATTGATTTATTTACTATTTGATTTTAGTAACATTTTCCAAAATGGTGATATTTCTGCTGAAAATTACGCAGTTACTTTCTTTTTCCTACATACCAATTAGTTTCTACCGTTCTCGAAACCACTTCCGTAAAGCAAATGATTAATTTTTTTATCAAATTCTGTTCTTAATATCCACCCACAATTGTTTTAAAGATTTGGGTGTCAACGTAAATGACTCAACGTGATTTTCCCTGCAATACTATAGCCTCCGAAAATAGTGTAAATTCTTGAACAATGAAGAGTACACTTTACTTCTTTTTAGGAAAAAAATGGGAGTTTAAAGCAGACTACACATTTTAAAAAACTACTTTTGTCAAATAGATTGTTGAAATTTGCAAAGAAATATATCACTTTCTACTATGTAAAAAATGCACAATATTATATCTAAGAGAGTACTCATAGTTAAATATGTTTCTGTAATTTTCATTGGATTTTAATAAGTTTCTTAATAGGCAACGAGAGATAATTTATCCAATAATGCATTCATTTAAACTCGTCACATATTATTTATTTGCATATTAATAAACATAATTTTCATCTAATAACTATTTTATTTCAGTGATTACTTATTTAAGCTGTTATTAATTGGCGATTCAGGGGTTGGAAAATCATGTCTATTACTTAGGTTTGCAGTAAGTATATGTAAAAGAAAATTTGAATCGAAATAATTCCTATAAATTTTATTTTTCAGGATGATACTTATACAGAAAGTTACATTAGTACAATTGGTGTAGATTTTGTAAGTTGATTTACGTTGATTTTAAAATCAATACGTTTAATTGTATTTTTTTCAGAAAATCAGAACAATAGATTTAGATGGAAAAACAATAAAACTACAAATTGTAAGTATATCGTTTTACTTGGTTACTTTTACTTAACAATAATGTACTTCCGATTTCTTATATTTTATAAACTTGTGGGATTCGACTTGAAATTCTAACTCAGATCAGCAAATTAATAATTTACATGTTTCTATACGATTACATTTATGTAATTACCTTAAAACTCATGACTAAATTGCAAGAATATATTTAATTTGTATGTTTTGAACATGTATATTATAAAATGAAAAGCACCTAGTTAGTGTTGGGCATATAATTAAGAACGATGGAATAAAGGGAACCAAAATTAATATAATGTTATCATTAAAAAGGTAACTATGCAATGTCTCTGTTTAGCTTTGGTATTAATATTTCGGGGTGTATCCTTTATTTTTTAGCCCTTTTTTTTTTACATCCGTCCAGTGGCGAAGCGTATAATTTATGTTGGGGAGATTACAGTTTCAGATAAAAGTACTTTCTGCATATATATACATACATATAACGTAGGTTAATCCTATCAAAAACGTATCTTTAAAAATGTGTTCATTAGTGGAGTAACATTGAGGTGACTAAAGTTTGCAATGTAAGATAAAACATATCTGTTTATAATGAACTTCAATTCGTCTTTCCTTTATTTTAATAAAAACGTTTGTTCAACCTTCATACTAGCAGAAATTTTTTGTGGCACGTAATACCAGTGGGGTCCACAGTGACCCCTAAATAATGCAATAATATTTGTGAAAAATTATTTTACTACATATAAAATTTGTTAAACTTAATTTATGTCTTAAATATAATTGCAAGTTACATATTCGTGATTGTTACAAATAAATGTATTGCAACTCTGAGACTTTTTTAGAATATTTTCTGTCTAAATTTCTGGGGCATTTCCAGTACCTGCCACGTTTTATTCCTTGGTTTTTGTGCGGATAACTGTGATGTGGAAGCGTGTTCTGTGTTTGTTCCAGTAGTAACTAATTCTTTTCCCAGCAGCTTCAAAAATTCAGGTCGTTTGTAACAAGTTTTTTTTTCCATTCATCGTTTAGATAAACTCATAAGTGTTCAATCCAATAATATCTACTACGTTATAAAAAACTGTTACCGGCCGTCTTCTTGTTAGTTTTTTCACGGTGCATGTTCAAAGAAGCCTATCCATAGCGTCTTCACCTGATTTTGTTCTATTGTAATCAACAATTATTTGCGTTTTTTTTTTCATTAAGAACTTCACATCAATTATGCATGGTGGATAGCCAAGTAACAATTTTTTTTTCTTTTTGGACAGTAAGAGGGTAACAGCTTTGTCCTGATAAACAAATTTTGTTGAATATACTTCTAATTTATTTTTTCGAATTGTACCTAGCAAAGTAAATTTTTTCTTTCAAGATCTAGGCCTTTTGTGAAAAAATTGTTATTGGTAACATTTCTACCTGATTTTTCCAAATCCTTAGTTAGCTCTAAGGCCTGGTTTCGTTCACGCTGGTCTTATGTTTTATCAATATACACTGTGTCCACGGATTTGGTGCATAAGGGGAAAAAGTTTTATTCTACATTTTATGAAAAAAAGTTATTATTTACGAAAGTTTTTGCTGACCTTAAAACCATTAGAAATCATATTAAAGTGCACTGATTACCTTCGGTATGCATATAAATCTTGAAAACGTGTTTAACTTTAAAAAATTTCAAAAATGTTCAAATTATTGTTGATAATCGCATTGCCTTGAAATTCTGTTGACATCTAATTATTTGTCTGTTTCAAATTTAAGTGACACGGCATTTGCAATCACGAACAATCACAATTATACTAACATTGCAACAACGAATTTGTTTGATTAAGGGTTACGGAGTTGGTGATATTTCATATCGAGCAGCGATCAACAAATTTAACGTTAAATTCCCCAACATTAATATCACTGTTAGTTCTTTGAAAAAGGGTGTTAAGAAATTTGATGAAACTGGCTCTGTTGTTAGAAAAAAGAAGCAATACAATGAAGATGCTGCATTAACTCTTCTAGCTATGGGATCTGTATTAGAAGATCCAAAAATATCACTACGTAAGAGAGCGGCGGAGTTACTGCAAAAAGTCTTTAAGGAAAACAAGATTCACCCATTCAAACCCAAATTTATTAATACCCTGGAATCCCGGGGACGATGCGTTTAGATTAGAATATAGTACTTGGGTTGGATAAAATGTTGTAGAGGTACAATTTTTCCATCATAAAATTTTATTTTCGGATGAAGCTACTTTTACCACTAATGGTTATGTCATCCCAAAATTGCAGATATTGGACAGAAGAGAATATAAATTTTCGTATTAAACGGAAAAAACAGCGTTGTAAGAAAGTAAATGTGTGGTGTGGAATTTTATTCAATAAAATTATCGGCCCCTTTTTTTTCGAAAACAATTTAATCCAACATAATTATTTGGATACCTAACAAAATTTTATTTTACCATTGTTGGAGGACATTAACAGAGATGCAGTCTACTTTCAGCAGGATGGATGCCCTGCGCATTCAACAAATTTAATTAGAACCTGGCTTGACGACCACGTTCCTGAAAGATGGATCGGTCGTTTTGGACCTATTCGTTGGCCAGCTCGCTCGCCTGAGTTTTATTTTTGGGGACATGTTAAACAAAGAGTGTACGAAAATAATGATTTTGGTGCGAATTTGGGAGCATTAAAAGATAAAATACGAACAGTAATTAGTGAGATTGATATAAGAACATTTACAGAGAATTTAGGTATAGGGTTGAAAAGTGTATGGAAGTAGATGGAGGTTACGTTGAATAAGTTATTTGTTGTTTTTTATCAATTCGAATTTATTTATATACATTGGAAAATATTTCATAAAATCTTATATTTATAATAAAGAATTTATTTTAGTTAACCAGAATATTATTAAATTATTTTATATCTAAAAATATGTATAAAAAAAAAACAAACATAAAATAGTCAAAAAAAATGTATCAACGTTCACTGTTGTATAAGTTTGGCAATTATAAGCATATGAACTTTTACTGTCGCATGCTATCCATTTTTATGCTATGCTTCACTGGCTTAGAAAATATGTACAGCAGCTGCTCGTCGACGGTAAGATTGTTATGAGATATCAAATAACACACAGGTACAAACACAGAGAGAAATAGGGATTTCCAGTAAAAAATACAAATATTTTATTATCCGGACAAAATACGGGGAAGCACTGTAGAAATAGATATTCGTTACAAAACAGTTCTTTGTTAAGAAATGTTTAAACTTAGAATATATAAAAAAAAAAATAGCATATTTACATAATAAGTGATAACCCCAATGGTATTACGTGTGACTTATTTTTTTTTTTTTTTGCAAAACTGTGCAAGCTATAAGCAGATAAAATTAGGACAATTTGTGTAGAATTTTAACGTTGAAAATTTAAATAAAAATATATTCATAATCACGCATGTGGTCTTCGGTGACTCCATGGTAGTATGAGGGTTAAATGTGTAATCATTAGATATGTCGCTTAATAATTCTTTTTCTATGGACAGTGTTCCTAACTTCGATAATTGGTCATTTGTCACAGAATTCCTCATGTATACCATTTTCTTGGCTTCTAGACTGGTATCGCGTCGTTGTGGCTTACGCAGAAGAAAAATGACAGAAGCTATGACCACGACGCGGTTCCAACTTGGAAACCAAATAAAAATGGTGTAATCAATAGTGTATTTAAAATCTTTGATCGTGTTCATACTCCTCTTTCTACGAGCAGTTGTAGCAAATATTGTGAGCACTAATTGTACGAGTTTTGTGGTTTATTGGTAGACAACATCTAATTAAGTCGTCTGCAAGATGTCTTAAAAGGGAGGTGACAGGTGTTTTTCTGTACAAAAAAAAAATATTGAGCAATTCATTTTGTAATTGTCCAGTATTGTAATTGTGCTAATTTATCATAGGGAAAACGCCTAAGTAACTAAAATTGGAAGGTATATAATTCCCGCATATGTAAATAATTATAGAAATGACAACTACGATAATAAGCAGACGAGACACGAGACAACAGATTTCACAGATGTTGCTTTATTTGTTTTTAGAGGAAATTGTTACCAATGTGCCCAAGATATATTGTGTATGCGTATAAATTGATTAATATAGTTTAGTAATTAATGGTAGTTTCACTATAATAGTTTCTTTATTAAGCAACTTATTCCATAATTTATACAGAATACGGCTGTACTATTTTTGGGTTTAGAATTACATTGAAACATAAAGGTTGTCTCATAAGCTCGTAGCCACCCAGAATTATTTTTTTTTTTTACGGATATAATGCTATAGTAATACGCCGATTTAAGACAAAATGCTAAACGAAACAGCCTAGAATGAAGTTATTTTAACACATGCTAGGTAGAGAGATAGGGGAATAGCCAGCCAATGATAAGTAAGTTTTAGATTAATTTTAAGTAACGTTTATCTCGGAAAATATACACAAATAATATTTTACGCAGCACTCCAAATCTTATTAATAACCTGTGCACTATTTCATTGTCAATGAAAAACTACATTATGAACGAGAAAATGAAAACAAAGGACAAGGGGTTTTGGAGGATTTTTTTTGCTGATGCGTCGGGCTGGGGTATGAACTTACTATATACGAATCAAAAGACAAACATCGATAAAATAAATCAGAGTAAATTTAGTGCTTTTTAAATCTTTGAGTAAAACCACGTAATACAGAATCATAGAATATTTAATGCTTTTTTACGGTTAAAAAAAAACCGTGTTGGATTGAATCAGTGTTGATCGGGATAGTGTTAAACGCGGTCTTACTGTATATATTATTGATTGTTGGGAATCTTCGTTATATTCTGAAGTAAAAAATAACAAGGTGCTATTGCCCTAAAATTAAGGTTCTCGGAGCCATTAGGATTTCTTGGAAAAAGTGTATTTACAGAGACTGTTATTTATAGATTAAGCATGAAAGGATCTAATACACGCGCCTTTATGTACTTCTAAATTGCTAACGAGATGTGCGTAACATTGCGCTAAGTTGGCAGAGTTGGGTAAAGCACTCCATAAAATGGTTTGATAGTGGTTGAAGCACTTAGGGCTCCACTTTTAAAAGAAGGTACTTGCTATTTGAAATACTTTAAAAGTAATTAATTAACGCTTATAAAGTCATTGAAGTATTTGTAAAATACATAAATCAAACTCAGTAATGAAAATGTAACAAAAATTATCAGGCAACTTCGATGGGACATTTTTCTGCAAACTACCCTCACCAAGTGAAAACCAAATTTATCATTTAAGTGTTGCACATTAAACAAAATGTAGACTATTTGAAGCTGTGACAAATACAAATACAAATATTTGTTTCGCCGTCCCCCGTCGGAATTTCCTCCGTCTTGCTTATAGATTACTCTGAATGTAAGGATTCCTCATCGGTATTTCAATAAAGAATTTTTTTTAGTAAATACCAGCTATTAGTTTTATATAATAAAACTAGGATGGTTGTATAGAAAAGAAAACTGCGTGTGATAGAGACAAACGACGATTGGTTTGGTTATTGGTACGTCAAAACGAATTTAAACAGTCACAAATCGCCTAATCACATTTTTTTTCGCAGACCTATAGTATTTGTAAGATTTTAAATTTAAATTTAACCATTTTGCCAAATTTAAATTTATAGCTTGTTAAAAATAGATGTAAAAATGCGTAAGTCATCTGTACCCACAAACTAATGAGTACCTTAAACATTGTAGATGGCCATCGTCGAGTTTATCTTTATCCTAATTTATATTTTAGTGGGATACTGCTGGCCAGGAGAGATTCAGAACGATTACATCGAGCTATTACAGAGGGGCACACGGAATCATAGTTGTGTATGACTGCACAGACCAGGATACATTTAATAATGTAAAGCAATGGTTAGAAGAAATCGATCGTTATGCTTGCGACAACGTCAATAAATTGCTCGTTGGAAATAAGAGCGACCTTACTACGAAGAAAGTTGTAGACTTTACAACCGCCAGAGTAAGTACAAAACTGCGTTTATTTTAACGATAGCCAATATATTGTACGAAACCTAACCATAATTTACAATTTTTATTTGTTCATTGTTATTATTTGTGCAATAATTTTAATTACTTACAAATTTCTCTCTATATTTACACACATACAGTTACTTACGCATTGTTTATCGCTTGAGATGAGTAATTGTACGTTTTTCCTTTGTTTACGCGCAACGGTTTGTATAAGACAAAGATAATTAACCATAACGGAGAGAGTTATTTACTTCGTTTTTATTCATTCGGTTTTTTGAATAGATATAGGTCAGGACGGGCATAAATTCCGTTGTGTTACCATTCAAGCCGAGCTAAACTCCATTCATACACTCTCTGCAAATGAAACTGCACCACCTCTGAAATATGAAAATGTTTTGTAAATAAACAACACATAAGTATCGGCACCCTCCGCACCACACAAGTTTAATTTATTATATAGTAATATAATAATTAGTCCGGGACGGCCGTTTCG